>JARHVA010003625.1:2500-205000 GCA_037957365.1 Torreya grandis | reverse complement strand
TTTGTTATACAAGTCCCTTTGTATGCTGATCCAAAGGAAGAACATAAGGAAATTGAACAAGAATAATGAGATAAGGTGAAATATGATGTATAACATATTAAAATATATGATAGCAATGAATAAGTATAGTGGTTATCTGAAGAAGACATTTAACCTAAGGAAACATGACCTTTTGAATAATTAGATAAAGATGAAACTGATTAACAATGGGTAAAAATTTGTGTAGACTCTAAAGAGGTTGAGAATGAAAATACTAACTCATTTGTATCTAATTTATTATCATAAGAAGAATGAGGTATGTGTAGTCATATAAAATTTAAAATTTGGTAACTTGAGCATGGACAAAGACACCCAACCTGTAGGTACCTCTTGCTTACTCTCATGACCCTCTTAGGCTTGTTTTCACTGATTCCCAATCATCTGTGGCCCTCCAAACTTTACCCCAGATGAGTGAGGACCCTCTCTTCATGACTAATCCATCTCCCCAAGTCTCATCTACTTAGAACAATAGCACAAAAATTGGACTATAGAACTAGACACTAGGGTGTCCTCTTTTTAGTGCTCCTATCCAATCACAATTTGAGCCTAGATTAATATTTTTCCCCGATTCCTCTTGTTCATTATGTCAACCTAATCCAGTTTCATCTAACCCATGACCAATAGATCCATATATAATCCCATTAAAATATAATTTGGAAATGGTTGGCAAATATCATTTAATCAATCAAGAATACAATCAAGACCACTGAAGCAATCTTCTCTATTCTCTGCATATAGCCATCCTATACACTTTCAAGATAATTCAAGTCCTTACACCAATCCCTAGTCATCTCAAACATACCAAGTTTAGTATTTCTTGCATTTCATTCACTATTTCACCATGCACTCTTAATGGGGGAACTACATATAACTTGATCCCCCTTCAGAGTATTGGTATGTAGGTAGCATGCCCACATATGGCGTGTGAAGAATGTCCAATGAATATTACACATACTAACCCCTTTTCCCCATTTGCCAAAGTTTATTTCAGTTATATAGAATATACAAGTACATGAATAACCAACTATAAATGGAGCTTTATTAATAATGAGGCTATAAAAATTGGTACATAGACTCACATTGAGAAGGTGATAAAAACTCAAAAAGCTTAAATCCTTAGGATAATAGCATTAGGGAAGGACTATAGTGTCAGAGCCTAGGGTGTCTAGTTCTAGTGCTCCTATCTAATCAAAAAATGAAGTCCAAGATCTTATTTTCAATAGTATCCCAGTCCTACACACAAATTTCCAAACCTTATCTTAGTTAGAACAGTCCAAAATAAGTTAATTTTGATTTTCTCTCTCTCATTGCTATTTTTAGAAAAGGTCTACTTGTAATTTAATTTCAAAAATTAGTATCTTTAATTAGGAATATTATTTGTTTATTTCTCCTACTCAAACATGTTTATTAAATAGGAATAAAACTCCATTATTACCAAAAATAAAAAATCATTTGGTGAACCCGACCTACTTTAAATTTCACATAAAACTCTAGAACCCCTAGGGTAAATTCTTAGCTAATTTATCCCATTAATTTTTGAATTTTTTATTAAATATTAAAATAAAAAATTCTTCTCAAATTTTAGAATTTTGTAGCAAATTTTAAAATAAATTTATTTCCAACCCTAGTTGCATACACTAGGTCCCAGTAATTTTCCAACATTAATCAAATAATTTCTTGATTTTTTGCTTGCACATATACATCAAAAATTTATCTCAAATTTTTTAAAAAAATAGTAAATTTTAAAATAAATTTATTTCAAACCCTAGTTACATCAACTAGCTCTTAGTAATTTTCTAGTAATTTTCCAATCATGTTTTAAATTTTTAGTTGCATATTAAAATCAGAAAACCACTTCAAATTTCAAAAATTTGTAGTAATTTCCAAAAAAAAAAAATCCTAAAAACCCTAGTTGCATCTACTAGGTCCCATTAAATCAAACACTTTCTAATAAATTTGTAATTTTTTTCTTGAATATGTAACTCATAAATTCAATTTCAATTTCAAAAATTCATAGTATTTTGTAAAAATATTTTTGAAAAATCTGTAGTTGCATGTACTACTATATTGCTTCTTGAGGTATTAGCTTACATATTTAGGAGCTCCTTATCCTTTCTACGCATATTCTAGTTCCTTGTTTAGATTATATCAGTTTAATATTTTCTATTATTATCCAAGTTGTTTTACTTATACCACCTAAGTTCCTTGCATCTCTTCCTTCAAGATGAAGTGCAATACTTTGTGGCAATCCTCTTGAATTCACCTAGATTCCTTCAATCTGACCATACACCATGGATAAAAAACTAGCTCAAGTTCTTGTTATAAATCCTATGCATCCATATTACACAAATTTTCATGAGAATAAATTTGATTATGAGTAGTATGAAAATAATAATGATGATGTACACACTGATGTTCATGCTCCACCACATTGGACTACTGATCCACTTCCACCTATTATTGATAATGAAGTTGTCCTCAAAAAAGATTTGATTTTATAAATTTTTATAAAAATACTTAGGGAATAACCTTGAGATCATACTCTTATCTTGCAATTTATCATGGAAATTAAAAAGGCTAAGCAAGTTGAGTCTTCCATTCCTTCAGAGCCACCATTTGAAATGACACTATAAGGGAAACTATGTCTCAACAACCCCCTATATCATCCCAACTTGCCTCTATGCCACTAGTTATAGCTAGTACATCCCTATCTCTTGATTTGGTAGCCATTGTATAAGAGATAAGATATCCTCAATCTAGGGTGATAAATCTTGAGTAAGGTACCACTAGACCTACATAGGCTTTGGATTCTTTTGCTTTACTGCATACACCATTGGCATGTCACATTGACTACACAGCCTTACCATAAAGTTTTGTTTAACTTAAGATTATTATATATGATAGCAAGGGTGATCTAGAGATACATTTGAGAGATTTTCACATAGAATGCTTGGATTATGTCCTAAATGACTGGCTACTTACCAAGCTATTTCTATGGATCCTAAAGGATTATGCTTTACAATGGTTTTATAGTCTACCGAATCAATCGATCATTGCATTAAATCCTTTAACTGATATCTTCTTAGCACACTTTAGTATCAACATTGGTGATAAGGTTTCATGTGTTCAAATTGCTCAGCAAAAACAATGACCAAATGAACATCTCACAAACTATGTTTTTCGATATAAGACCATCTTGGCTAAGATGACTAGCCCCATGGAAGATAAGGAGTTACAAGACATTTTAAAACAAAGTCTTCTACTATCACTTCATGAATAAATTATGTTCAAAAGATTATCTTCCTTCACTCAATTGTGTCACACATTTAAGGAAAGAGAAGTCAAACTGATTTCAATGGGAAAACTAAAGTACACTAATACATCAGGCATAACTAATAAGATTAAAAACAAAGTCCCATATAAGGTCAAGTTAAATGACACTAAAGGGTAGAATCAACCTATAATTAATGTGGCTTCATAGCTTCCTCAATGAATAGTTTTATCAACACCCCCTTGATGTACTTTTTCACATCTTCCAATTATTCCAGCTAGGGTTTTACAACAAATTTTAGATTGTAATATCATATATCTCCCTCCTATTAAATAAGTTGATCCAATAAAGCCTCTTCAAAAGGGATATGATTAGCAAGAATTTTGTGACTACCATAGGGCACCAAGCCATATAACAAATAGATGCATCAATTTAAAGTACAAGATATAGGACCTAATAGATTCAAATTCTATTGATCTTAGATCTTCAGTTGAGTCTTCACTAGTAAAGAAAACATAGGATAAAGAATTAAAAATATTCTCAGATCCATTTTCACAACATTCAAAATAGGATATAGGGGACACATCAAGGGTTCATCATGCATATCATTCAAATCCACCACCAGATACATACATGGTACCTTTAGTTGAGTTAGATCATTTGAGCAACATGATCAGTGTATAAAATTATAGAGTTCCAACTAAACCTTATATCTCCTTCTTTGAGTAAGAGATCATTGAGGATGATTTAGATTATCATGCACTCTTTATTAGAGCTCACATTCATAATCAACCTATTCATAGTGTATTGATTAACAATGGTTCTAGTCTCAACATGTGCACATTGACACTACTAAAACATTTAGATTATTTAGAATACGATATCACTTCAATAAAAATAGTTATTAGTGGTTTTAGTGGGCATATATACAATTCATTGGGTGAGATAGTACCTTCACTACATGTTGGTTCTACACATGTAGCCACACCATTCGCTATATTTCCCATTGTAAGATTTTTTGATATGTTACTTGGTTGACCATAGATTCAAAAAATTATAGTATTAACTTATACAGTTCATACATGCATGAAATTGATTCACACTAATCAGGTTGTTATAGTCAATAGAGTTCTATATGAGTTACCACTCCCCACTTTAGAACCATCTACCAGTTTACAGTCCTCAGTTTTAGTTTCACCACAAGTTTTAGTTTTGCTACCAGTTTCAACTTCTCTTCTAGTTTCAATTACTATTCCACTTCATATTTAGAAACAATTGAGTCATACATCTCTAGTATAGAGGGTTCATACACCTCCATATATTTAGGATTCTATATAACTTCCAGCTATAGTATCCACACCCAGAGTAGTTTCATTAAGATCTCATGTATCTACACATAGAGCACATGTTCAGAGAGCCTCTCCTACTTTTATATGGGTCCTTAAGAGCTCTATAGTTGAATCCAATTCTCAGATTTATAGAGGGGCCCCATAGTTAGTTTCTACTTTAGATATTTTAGAACATTTACAACATATATAAATTTCAAAGCTATAACCCCATCATTTCCATCATGCTTCATGATCATACATGATTCCACTCCTTGATATAATATACCATGATGGGGACCCTCGTATGAGACTCATTGGTTAGTATCATTTCTTTCCATATTTGTTTGTACATAATCTCTTTTACTTAATTGTAAATAGTTTAAATATTACAATAATAGAAAAATAATATAACATTTCAAAATCCAAAAACATTTAAAAATGTCAAAATACTAAAAACATTTTGATTGTATGCATCATCCAATTTTTCCATTGATAATATCATGTTAGGACTTAAATTTTTTGTTTCATTATATTATCTGTCAGTTTATCTACATTACCTACTTCACTTGATCTTCTTTGAGTGTGTGCAGTGACATCTAGCTACTTGATTACTTCACTCTACCCATTGAGGGGCATCCTACTTCTAAATTCAAGACACACATCAATATACATACCCACTGGGGGTATATTATACATGAATACACCATTTAGATTATGTCATTCTTTAATTACACACTCTAAGTTATCATATTGATGTACATTACTTACTAGATTACACATACTACTATATCAACATTTCACTAGTATCTGGAACTTGTGTATCTCTTAGCATATACCTAGTCTTGTACTAAACATGTCTTGCATACTTTCACTCTTTCTTTGATTAGTTAGATGTGATTCTATCTTTCCAATTATTAAATTCTTTATTTTCTTATTTAGCATAGATTTTTGGATTGTATTTCTAGTTCCTACTTGTCTCCTATATGTGCCTTAGGACATTTGTCAATGTCCTTTGCTTCTATTCATGTGTTTTCCTTAGGAAATTTTCCAATGTCCTTTGCTTCTATTCTTGTGTGTGCCTTAGGAAATTTTCCAATGTCCTTTGATTTTACACTTATATGAGCCTATGTCCCTTGTGCCAACATTTCTTATTTCACTTGTATGTGTATATGGCATTTGAACATGCCTTGTATACTTGATTTCTAGTTTGAGTGACATGTGCCTATGTCCCTTGTTTGCATGGCCCCTTTTTACACTTATATGAGCCTATGTCCCTTGTGCCAACATTTCTTATTTCACTTGTATGTGTATATGTAAATTGAACATGCCTTGTATACTTGATTTCTAGTTTGAGTGACATGTGCCTATGTCCCTTGTTTACATGGCCCCTTGACCACCCTTGTATGCTTCTTACTTATTCCTTTGAGTGATTTTTTTCTTGATTGTGTCTTCAATTGTTTTAATGCCATGATCCTTATCATGCATTTTCATATTCTCATTGGATGCCATGATGGACATCATACTCCATCCCTCCAACTAACAAATAAGAAACTGACAACTAACACTTTTATTTTTAGTTCAACATATTGCACATGCTATTACATTATTTCATCTATCTAGGCATACCCTTATTGATCTAAAAATATCTCAAATTAGACCATGTTATATCTTGAGATATATTATTGATTATCATTTCTATATCATGTATATTTATATCTTAACACACTTACAAGGCTTCTTCTTCTGAGGGAAGTTATTACAGGGTACCTATTCCTACCCTCAAAAGAGGGGAAAATAAACAAGAATTTTGATATAAATATTAGAGCTCCTATCAGTTTAAAAAATAAAATTAGAATAACTAAAATAACAATCAGTCATCAAACCACTCAAAATAGACTAGGAAAATAATTAAGATTCTAGAACAGTGATCAGTTTCAGCTCAAGATAATAGTGTTGAGGCTAGACTATAGAATTGGACACCAAGTTGTCTATTTTTATCACTTTTGTCCAAATAGTATAAAAACTAATTTTTCCAAAATTAGGCAAAAATTTAGGTTCAACTATAGCTTTTCATAATCAGACTAGTTCAAATCAATATTTTTTAGTATAATTTTCTCAAAAAATCTAGACATAGGGGGCATCATGTGTGGCATGATTGGTTCTCACTTCCAATTTTAGATATGGTAGTTGGTATAACTTATATATTAGAATCCATATTTTATACACTAGTGATTGGGGGTAGATTGCATAACACATTTGCTTCTTTTCTTTTAGTTTTTAACATTACCTAGGCATTCTCATTAGTTACATGCCTTATTCCATCTACAAGCGGTTGGAATAATTTTAGAGTGGTTTTCATACAATCCTAACCTCCACATTCATGAGTACCTAAGTTCTTGAGTGGCTTCTACATAAGCCAAATTTTTAGTTTTGGAGTGGATTTTATACAAGCCTAATCTCCATCTTTTTTGAGTTGGCCAACATTGGCCTAGTTTTTAGCACACATTCAAATATACATACCATATTGTCATATTTAAAAAACATTCAAGGGCTTCAAGAGCCATATGATACGACATACTTCTTCATACTGGTATTACTTCTTAGCTTCACGTCTTGGGGTAATGATGTAGCCAAAGGGCCAACCTTTGTATTCTTGAGCCACCTATTCAAAGGGATTAGACATATAGTCCAAACACCAATTAGCACATACATGATCATATTACTTCACTCAGTGGGTGATGATGGAGCCAAATATCTAGCCCTTACATTCTTGAGCCACTTTCCAAGGAGTTGAGTACTCAACTCTATTCATGATATAAATTTTGGTACAACATCATCCAACACATCCAACATTACTTAGCCTTACTTAGTATCATAATAGGTTTTGTATTGGTTCATAGACTTGGTGAGGTGTATTCATTCCTTTCTCTTCCTCTCTCTTACCCAACTTTTTAAGTTCTTATTTTATATTATATATAATAAGAACTTATCTACTCTTTGTTTTCCTTTCATAGATTCACACTTACATAATGTGCTCTCTATGCACTATTCAATATTACTCAACATCACACAAGCTTCATGGGCTTCACCTTTATAGGTAAGTTTAAGTATGTTTTCTATTTTCCTTTATCCTAGTATTTCACTTTATTGCATCACTATAATAAAGGGGGGGTAGAATGTAGTTATATAAAATGAAAAAATTGGTAACTTGAGCATGGATAAAGACACCTAACCCTTAGGTCCCTATTTATTTCTCTCATGATCCTCCTAGTCTTGTTTTCATTAAATCCCAATCATCCATGGCCTTCCAGACTTGACCCCAGCTAACCTAGGAACCTCTCTTCATGACCAATCCATCCCCCCAAGTCTCATCTGCTCAGGGCAATATCACCAAAGTTGGACTATATAATTGGTCCCTAGGGTGTCCCCTTTTCAACACTCCTATCCAATCATAATTCAAGCCTAGATTACCATATTTCCCTAATTCCTCTTTTTCATTGTGTTGGCCTAGTCTGGTTTCATCTAACCCATGAAAAATGGATCCATATATAAGCCCATTCAAAAATTATTTGGAATGGGTTGACAAATATCATTCAAGCAAGAAAGAATATAAGTAAGACCACTCAAGCAATCTTCCTTATTCTTTGCATACAACCAGCTTATACATTTTCAAGCCAATTTAGTCCTTACACCAATCCCTAGTCATCTCAAGCATACCCACTTTTAGAATTTCTTGCATTCCATTCACTATTGCACCAAGCACTCTTAAAGGGATAACTACATATTCCTTGATCCTTCTTCAGAGTATTGGTATGTAGGTAGCATGCCCACACATGGGGTGTGAAGCATGTCTAGTGCATCTTACACACACTAACCCATTTTCCCCATTTGACAAAGTTTCTTTCAATTACATAGAAAATACAAGTACATGAAGAATAAACTCTATGTGGAGCTCTATTGATAGTGATGATTTTAAAATTAGTACATAGGCTCACATTGAGTAGGCAAACAAAGCCCAAAAATCTTAAATCCTTAGGATAACAACCCTAGGGAAGGACTAAAGCACTAGAGCCTAGGGTGCCCAATTTTGGTGCTCCTATCAAATTAGAAAATGAAGTCCAAGATCCTATTTTTGAGAGTGTCTTAGTTCTGCACACAAATTTTTAGACCATGTCTTAGTTAAATAATCCAAAATAAGCTAATTTTGATTTTCTCTCTCTCACTCCTATTTTTAGAAAAGGTCTAATTTTAATTTAATTTCACAAATTAGTATCTTTAATTAGGAATATTATTTACTAATTTTTCCTACTCAAACATGTTTATTAAATAGGAATAAACCTCCATTATTCCCAAATATAACAAATTAGTATGAATGATGAGGCACAGTCTAATCAAATAGTTATAGATTAGAAACCAAAACTAGCCACACCTTCGATCTCTCTACCATAAAGTGTAGATCAACAAATGGGAAATGTATTAGAGAATACATCATCATTTTCTCAAACTTTAGCAGGGGATTTAAGTCCTAAGGAAGATCTAGTCATTGCTAAGGTTTCTATAGAGAGTGATACAAGTCCTATAAGAGAACATAGTTCTAATGTTATAGTGGAATCAACTATAGAAAAAACTATCATTACCACTTTTCATCATAATTCAAGTACATAACTTACTCATTCTTTAGTGTCTCCTAGTATTGCCACTAATATAATTAATATATAATAAGACACTCATTCTTCACATTCTTTCACTTTTGATTCTCCAAGTATAATAAAAAGGACCTAGGCATTCATAATGCCAATTTTTCAAAATATATCCCAAGGCATGGTGAGTGTAGTTTTTTATTTTAACAACCAACCAATTAAGGGTTCTACCACTAATTCTCATGATTTGTTTACACATCTATTACAACCTATATTAAAAACATTATCCAGACCCCTGTGACCCAATCATCCTTTAGTGGAATTAATAAACATACAACTGGACCAAAAAATCAAGTGCATTTTGAAGACTTAGTGTTCAATTCTATTTTTAATATGCATGTTACACCCCCTATGTCATCATCATAATTAGGTATGTTAGTTTCTTAGGTTACCTAGGAATATTCCTTCACAATTTCATTGCATAGGGAACTCAGTAAGACCATGTATGATATTGACACACCACCATATAATAAGGTCACATGGTAGAGAAAGGCCATTTCCTATTTTCCAAAGTTGGTTGTACCTTCTCCTACTACCCAATTTACTCTTGCCTTAATGAACCCACCAAGTCAACTACCTCCTACCACCTCTACATCTATTGAGTAAACAAAGAAAAAAATTATAGTAAACATCCCTTCATGGATTCATAAATTATAATAGGAGGAATAAGGAAAACATGACCTAATAATAACTATGTAACCAAAGGTGGGATTCCATTTTGATAGGCAAACCAATACTTTAAGGAAATTCAAGAGGAATATTATGGTGATGGAGGATGAGAATGTTGAACTGGAATAGATAGAAGACATATTCTCTCTAAAAAATAAGATAAATCTGAATCCTTCAAACCCAAATGAGTACATGGAGGACCCTTACAATTTTTTGGATGAAAATAGAAGAGTGTGAAAAAAATATTTAGAAGCTATTACCATTCTAGATAGAGGTCATAATAGGATAATATCATTCAATATCATACATAATTTATAAATAATATATAGAGTAAAATTAATCAGTTATATAATATTATTATTTCAATAAGGTGTGCAAAGGCTAAATCGCATCCTAAGTGGGAATATGTATCCCAATTATACAATAAAATGAAATATATGATGGTAGGCTCAAATTCTAGAGCCAGACTATAATAAATAGGGTTTATACTCATTTAAATTTAATAACAACAATAAAAGTTGCATGGGAATAGAGCCATGTGGCCACAAAGAGAGATAGCTTTCTTGACTAGAATAGAGATGTGTGAACCTTGATACATTTTTTTATGAAATATCAATTGGAAAAAATATCCATTTTGAAATACATGATGGTCACATAGTACTTCTCTCATATAATTGGTTTTCAAACCCATTTTGAAGGTCTACTCTAAGTTATAACTAGCAACATTTAAGATAAAATTAAGGGGAAATATATAGAACTAATGAAAACTTTATCCAATTTATATATTTTACAAAGGGAAATTTCATAGAAACATATAATTTTTATGTATATGTCATGACTATAATAGTTTTAGACAATAAGCTGATGAATATGATTCTATATTTATTCAATGGATACAATTATATAGTTGTTTAAGATACCTCTTTTTGAGTTGTAGACTATCAATATTGATTTTGAGACTAGTCATGCCTTATATTTATATATAGGATCTAAAAACCAATTAAATTATAAAATAGCATAATCATTAACACCTCCTTAAATCGTGTAACCACAAACTCCAAAATCACATTAGTACAAATTGAGACTAGGCCTACCTATGCCCCACTTCCCACTTTCACTACTATAACTAAATCAATAACTAATTTAGTTATCTCTTTTAACATATAATCTCGTGAAGCAATTACAATCATAATGCCACTAGTGCCATAATTACATTCCCAATTAGCACAACTAAAACTACTATAATGCCTACTCTAGTTGTAACTATGGTGGGGAAAAATCAATCTTTGAACATGTAAGCTTCATCTCTGAATAGTGATAGATAAACACCATAGGTACCCTTTGGTATAGGTTGCATTTCCAAATTGTAACTGAAACTATTTTCAACTATGTTTTTTTGGTATCTGAGAGTTTTTTTAATGAAGGATTATGATATTATATACATGCATAGTATGCATTAGTTTTGAAAATCACTTCATACATTAAGGAATGTAAATTTAGACTTTACTTGGAAGATGAGGTAACCCATCCCAAATATATATAATTTTATCCTCTTTATTATAAAGGGAGGATAATTTTAGCTATTAAGGTGAGTAAGAAATTACATGGATTGTTTTACAAGTTTTTCTTGATGTGCAAAGTTTATTATTTTCCAAACCTATGATACATTGAATAAGTTTTATTATTTTGGTATTTTATTCTTTGTGTTGTGTATAAGTTTTTTGATACACTTATTCATATTGTGAAATATCTAATTTGAATCCTTTTGTGTTTAAATAATCATAATCTCCCTTTGAATATGTGAAATTGTAATCTTTCATCCACAACAACCTTTGATTATGAACAATAAAATTTATTGTATTTTTTACCTTAGAATCCTAAATATGTTTATCTATTTTGTGTGATAATTATAAATTATAAAAATAATTATTTTTATGACTAATTATCCAACCCATAGTGCAGGATCTAGTTGAGAAGGGTTTCAACTGCTTTTGATTCACAAACCTTATTTTTTTTACCATACCCTTCCTTCCATTTTGAGTTTATTTTGATCTGGATCACCTTGGGTTAGATTCACCCATCCACCCACTCATATAAAGTATGTATTAAACTCACATCATACAGCCAAACCATTTGAGGTAAATAATTGCTTCACTCACTACTATTCCACCACCAGGTTGCTTATAAAACCAAATACCCAACAACTTGTGCCTTGGAGTGAATATTTTCATTTATCCTAAAATGTTAGAGGCTACCTCATAATATTCCATGGTATACATAAAACCCACATCAATAACACACAAGCGTGTAAGATTATAACTTATTTATGTAAAGACTCATCAAATACCAAACAAAAACATGTGTATAAATTGTCAAAATTTTGACCTAAACTCCTAATTTCAAAAATAACACTTCTATCAAAACAAAAACCAACAATTATTTTTTAATAAAGTCAAAAAAAAAATCCTAGGGATTATGATCCCAATATTTATTTCATTTTTCATATATTCATGTTTAATGACACTCAAGTATGTAGTGAGTAAAATAAGTTTATCTAAATACTCCCCAAAGACCAATGACAAGTTCCAAATTCTTTGTGGACAAGTTCCCTAGAGATGTGAATGCAAATCCCAAACCCCTTTTAGCAAGTCTTTTAGCAAGCTATAAAAACTAATTTACACATCTATAAATTCTTGTTCCCCAACCATCGACATCATAATGTTAAAATCAATTATGATGCAATGCTAGTTAGCCAACCCTTACCCATTGGAAGTCATGATGTCAAAGCTTCCACTTATACACAAATTAATCATAATGTGGCTTCTAAATAATGACCTTAGGTAAATAAAATAATAATAAGATTCATTTAATTATAAAAATATAAGGATTCAAACATCATCACTCATACAAGTTAGTTCTAATATACAACTTCCCATTCTACAAAAATTTGGAGACTGACATCTAAACCAACCCCAGACCCATGGGAAACTACAATCTTGTTGTTGAACTTATGAATAAATTTTCCCACTTATCCTTTCTGGAACTTATCAAAAAAATTATTTCCCATCTCTAGGAATTAGTGTATGCCTTAGTATTGGGGTATCTAGACAACATCCTACCTCCTTTATAAGCCAAAATAAACCACATATACTTAGATACATACTGACTTGGTAAATTTTTGAGAGATTTTCTGTATTCATTTTTGTCTTAGGATCCTCCCCCCCAATTACTAAGATGTATAGGAGAGGGTATATTACCTTTTAATTTCAATTTTTTATATACAAAAACTATTTCAATAGAGCAATGGTTGTTGATGGGGTTTATGTTAACATAGTCCTCTTTTCATTTTATATGAAATATTAACTATGGAAAAACCAACTAGTCTACAACTAGGAAAACCTTACAGAGCTATGAAAGCCTCAAGTCCACTTTGATTTTTATATTTTTTCTACTTATTAATTTTTTTCCCAAGAATGTGTCAACTAAATTTTATTTTATATAAATGAACATAAATTATAATATGATCATATGAAGACCTTGTATCCATATGATAATTGAAATCACTTCAACCCTCTTTTAAGAAATCAATTTGTTAAACCTAGGAAATACCTTTGGTGTTGAAGGTGATATAAAATTATTAGACATTCAACAAACAACCCTTAAGAAAAGAGCATGGATTCACATTGATTATCATTTTCCTATAAATTATGTATGAAAACTATAGACACCTAAATTTTAACATTTAATGTTGAAATTGACATTGATAAGCTAACCCTTCACCATCCCAAATTCAAATCCATGTTAACATCATTTCCCTCTACTTTTTGAATAATTAATTAATTAATTAAATCATGCACACATGTTTCTTCCAAAACTAATTAAAAATATAGATTTTCCACCTCATCTAGACATATTCCATGTTTGTTTCAACCAAGTGTCTATTCATCCAACCACCTTCCTCAACTTATTCAACCACATTATGAATCATATTATAAAATTTCAACCAACTTGTGAGTTATCCCTTGATTTTTCAACTATCTTGACCCATTCATGATGAGTCACTCAACTACCAACTAACTCTCTCCCTTATTCAAAACACATGTGAATTAGTTATCATCCATTGATATGAGGACTCAAATCCAACTTCTGATTATTTTAATTATTTAACAAATTTGGAATATTATCAACCATTCATCTCATCATACTCAAGCCTATAAATTAGCGTGAAATCCTCCACTCAAATCATCCACCTTCAAGATATATAAAATATATCAAATTATCCTTATTAATCCATTGAATATAAAAAAATGTAACCACATGTTTCCCAATTCCCTTTGTTTGGATAAGAATTGATCACCCACATCAAGCAAGAAAGAGAAAATCTACCATTGATCACACAATGGATAAGGTGATGAACAAGCATTGTATGATTTATAAGTGTTTCATTAATTATACTTATTTTATTTTATTATTTTATCAAGAGATTAGTGTAGTTTAGGTAGGATTGCATTATATTTTGTATTTTTTATTTTCATTCTAAATTTCACACTATACTTACTAGTATGTCAGAATGGGCATTTCCCTCATTTTTCACATCATAAGTGCATTTAGGAGGTTAATTCAATTGATTTTCATCAGTTTTATTATTCACATGTATTTAATATTATCTTTTTGAAATTTTTGTTTGTAGTTACATGTCTATTTTATGAGTTTTTAGATTTGTTTTATGTAAACCTGTTGAACAATGAAATTGGATCATAATTTAGTGAATTCACTAAGGTGAATAATTAATTCATTTTTGGGCCATTTTTCACTCTTATTTTTGTAATTTTTTTATCCCTCTAATCACTTTTGAATGTTTTTCTAATTTCTTAATCATCTCCTTTTTCTATTTTATTTTCTATCTTAGCTTTTTTTATTGTTTTAAATAATTTATGCATAATAGCAAAATCAAAGCATTTTTTAAAAAATTGTTAAGGTAAAAAATGAATCCATTTTTATGCTATTTTATAACATATTTTTACATTTTTATATTTTTTATAATTGTTTCTATTTCCTAACAATCTTGTATTTCAATTTTTCTTGCATATAGGTTCTCTATTTTCTATTTTGGATTTTTTGTGTAGAATAATGAGATCATTTTCACCATGGTGAAATCATTTCTTTTTGTAGTGAAATCATTACTAGTTGTAGTAAATTCATCTTAGAACATTGAATTTATTTTATAAGCATTTTTATGGCATTTTTTTACTTTGTTTACTATAGTTATTATATGTTAATGAATTCACCATTTGATCTAACTATGTAATAATGAAATCATTCTAGAGAATAATGTTTTTGTCTATTTTCCATAATTATTCTTATTTTTTGGCTAAATAGGTTGCCTTGTTATTTTATATTTTAAAACACTTCTAATAGTTTTTAGGCCATTTTAACAATAATAAGCAAATAAAACAAGTCAAAAAATCAATTTTTTTTAATAACAATTTTTATTTTATTTTTAATTTTTGGACTAACCTTCTCATTTTCAAATTTTTAATAATTTTAGTTTAGTCATTTCAATAACTTAATTTTACATAGTAATTAACCCATATTTTCATTTTTAGTGTTAACTAATCCTTTATTTCAAGCATCACATTTCAAGCATTTTTTTGTATGAGTTATAAGATTGTGTATGCTCTTATCTTTGCATCAAATTGGTGATGATACTTAAGAATTATAAATAATAATGTATTTTTTTAATCTAATGTTTCACTTGTGTGTATGCTCTTCCCTTGGAATCACATTAGTGATGATACCTAGGAATAAAAGATAAGTGCTAATGCTATTTATTTTATTTTATTATGGGTTATATTGACTATGAATTTCATCACCATACAGAAGGCCAAACTCTATGTACTGATAGATTATACATAGTAGGGTCAGTTGTTTCAAAATCCTAATCAATGATGTTCTTTAAGCACACCATGATGTGAGAGGATTCTATATCTCAATACTAATGATTTCAACATCTTCCTATATAGTATTTTTCATCACATAATGAAAGGTATTTATAGGATTACACTTAGATAATCTTGTGAAAACCTTAATCCTAGGTGATCCATTTTGTCGTTTGACTTTGGTAAATTGGTTAGTAGTTAGAAATGAGAAGCTACTCTCAATTTAACCTCAAAATTGGTTTAGTGGGATATGGGAATGATAATATCCTCCATAGATAATGATTTGAAACATTGGGAAAACACTATCTAACAAAAAAAATAGTTACATGAGAGCCTAAATTTTATTTAAGTCATTTATCCAAGTTTTATACCTTTTTTTGTATTGCATGTGTGTTTAAAAAAGGAAATTATTTATTTTTATTCATAGTGAAATCCACATGGTTAAATATTTTTGATTGAAAACATAAATTTGAATTTTAAAACTAAGCCAAAATCATATCCAAATTTAAAAAAATAAAAGTCTAAGTTACAAAAGCTCAAAAAATTGTTGTCAATCATATTCATTTCCAATCTTGGTTTTTCATCTTTTTATTTTTGAGTCAAGACTTTTTATCAATGTCACCTATCACAAGGCACATGTATATGTTTAAAAATCCTAGGTTGAGGGAGGAGCATTTTGGTAATAATATTTTTGAATTTGGTAACCAAGAACGTCAAGTTGACATCCATGAAATCCATGATAATGAGGAGGAAGAAGGACCTTATCAAGAGGAGAATAGCCCTAGATCCATCTTACCCCCTTTTAAATTAACTTAATATATTGTATCCAACAATAATGTGGTCTTTCTCCACACTTTGAGTGATAGGTCTAAACCTCCTCCTAAGTTTTAAGTTTTAAATTTAGATCACTTGCTTGATTATAATTAAGAAATATCCCCATACAAGATCAAGACAAACCTCATAGTTCCTTAGGGATTAGTAAGGTCATCATAATTCAAACCAATATCAATTCCAAATTTTACATGGACAAAATAAAAACTATCATGAATGAAGAAACATCCCAACCAAGCCATGTGTTTTCTATCAAGTCTCATGTCCAACAAATAAATCAAGAGATTACCAATATTGAAGCCAATAAAAATAACATCCTCTTGGTCAATAAATCCATGAATCTAAATATAATAAATTCTATTCTTAATATAGGATTATCTTAAACAAATCTAAATTCAAATGCACATATGATTTCACACATCATTAATCCTAATGTTAACCATAATTTGAATGCTATTACAAACTCACAAATCAATTATCCAAAAAATCAAAATGTGAATTTGAATGTTAATTCAACCTCACCCATCAATAAATTGAATCCAATTCAAAAATTTAAAGTGCATTCAAAGTAACCAATCAACAATCAATATCAAAATCCAAACTTGAATCCATATTTGAGTTCACAAATCAATTTAAATCTGAATTGGAATGTGCATTCGAATTCACCAATAAATATTCAAAATCAAAATATGAACCTGAATCCATATTCAAGTTCACCAATAAATCCAAATATGAATTTTAATGTGCATTTAAATTCACCAATCAATAATAAACATAAAAATTTGAAATTGAATCCATATTCATGTTCACAAATTAATCAAAATCTAAATTTAAATGTGCATTAAAATTCATGAATCAACAATAAACATCATAATATGAACTTTAATCCATATTCAAGTTCATAAATCAATCCAAATCTGAATTTGAATGTTCATTAAAATTAACCAATCAACAATCAACAACAAAGTTTGAACATGAATCCATATTAATTTTCGCAAATCAACTAATCTAACCAACATCCAAACTTACATAATTATTCAAATTAACAAATCAATAAAATAAATCAAAATATAAATTTTAACTTAAATCCATATTCAATTTCACCAATCAATCAACATCAAAATTCTTATTTAGGAACAATATACACTTAATTTTTAAGTTTTAATCCAAATGCTTTTACCTGTATGAATTCTATCATAAACTTAAATCCATTAGCAAATCAAATTTCACCAAAATAAAATTAGAATACATTCACAAAACCTAATCCAAGATCTAATTCCAATTCATCATTCAATCCCAACATCAATAAAAAACCAACCTTTTGGTTTAATATCAAATGCATTTTTAAATCTAAATTGAATCAAAATATAATTACAAATCAACCCCAAAATCCAAGAAATCTAAATCCATTCACAAATACATAAAATTCAAATCCATATTTTAATCCAAATAACTCCAAATCAATTCATTAACAATCCACCTCAAAATCAACATTCATTTCCACATTATAACACAAACCCAAATCCATTCTTTGGTCAACCATCCAATGAATTTACCAATTCAAATCAAAACAACCAACTCTTATCATAATTTATTAAATATTGTAAAAAAATGAAAGATAAAATATAAGGATTACAATATGGTACTTTTTCTAAATAAAAATAATTCAAATTTGAGTAAATTTTTCCATATCCATTTGATGGTAACAACATGATGACACCTTTTCCTACACATCTTAAACTTCCTAAGTTTTATAAATAAAAATGTAAGGGAGATATCAGGGAACATGTCAAATATTTTTATATTTAATGTGAAGATGTTGAATATAACAATGAATACCTATTAAGACTCATTCTATGTAGTCTAAGGGCCAATCCCTAGAGTGGTTTCTTCACTTACCCAAAGAATCGATCACTACCTTTAAATACTTATACAATATTGAATATGAGTTGACCAATCTAGACTTATAAAATATTAAATAATGAAATAGTGAAATTATTTCTTCCTTATTACAAATATGGTGGTCATTATCAAGCTTTTGACATGGTCCCCACCTGAGAAACAACTTATTATAGACTTCAAAAATAATCTTAATTTAGATTTGGTTCATCAATTACAACTTCATGTCTCACATCATTTCATTGTATCATATATAAGGGTTCAATTTCTAAGTGTGTCATTAATTTTTATTTAAAATATAATACTTCAAATCAAATGGAAAAGCCCAAATTATTTGTAAAATGATGTACCTGTTAAATAATATTAAGCTTACAACTTTATTAAGAGATATTTTACTAAAAAATAAATGTTTATCCTTATAGATACTATTTTATATTAATTATAAGTTATATAAACCCTCCATGTTAAGTTATACTATGATTTAACTTGAAAATGCAAGAAAATAAGAAAACATGGTTATTAGCTAGCCCTTGTATTTAAGCCTAAAAATTGAGAAACTTGGAAAAATTGTGCTCTAAGAGGTAAAAACTATTAAACCACACTAAAAATTTATAAAAAAAAACCTAACACGCCTCTCCACAAATTTTCAGGAAATTTGGTTGTTTGTTTTTGAACTATAGTGATTTTAATACTCCAAAACCCTGTTTTAGGGTTTTCTTATTGTGCACAGGTCAAGAGCATAAAATTTATTTAAATTAAAATTTAAAGATATGTTTTTAAATTTTTATGATGGGAATAGGTTATCCATACATTTATATTACTCTACCATTTTAATTTATCACCTAACCAATCTCAAAACATGATTAAAAAAACTTCTTTTGACTAAAGAAAACACTTCTTGATTGTAGAAAACTTGTACTTATATCTTAAGAAATAAAAATTTAATGATCACTATTAAAAATCAATAGTATTATTTAAAAATAATAATAAAATTCACTTTCATGTAATCTCAAACTGAATTTGAATCATGGAAATCATATAAGGTATTCTTCATTATTTTTTGGTGTAAATGTGTTAAAATAATACTATATATACCATGTTTTTAGAAAATTTCCCTCCTTTTTTAAAATTTTTGGAGTTCTTGGTATTTATTATTATTTTTTTCTCATTCACATGTACTTCTATCTCTCCTAATTCTCTCCCCCTCATTTAAAACTTCTCATCTATCTAACTAACTAAGTAAACTCAACCTAAACCATAACCTTAATTGAGTTGTACAAGGTCAATTATGAGTTAAGACACTATAAAAAATTTAAATATATCCTAACATATTAATTATCCCCTAAATTAAGGATCATGATACAACCAAACATTAGGATATGATAAAATCTTCAAAAACACCAAAAACTAACTCAAAAATTCAAATTTTTAGTTTTGGAAAGAATATTGAAAACAAGCCAAAATGGATTATACAAAAAAAAGTGAAGCATGGAAAATATTCTTAAAGACAAAATATTACCTCCTAAACCTATTCAAGACTGAAATTTTAAAACTAAAATCTAATGCTCCTACATCATGCTCCTTGAGTACAAAAGCATTTATGAGCTCCTATTCATGAGGTCTTAAATGGTAGTTCCATACCGAAATATTTAAAATGGATTCAAAAAATAAGTATATTTAAGGGTATTATTCTTCCATTTGAATAAATATTTGAACTACTTCTTACCTCTAGTTCTCTTCACAAACTTTTTGTCTAAAATAGCTTCTAGTTCATCTTTATGTGCCTTCTATAACTATAGTTCTTAATCAATGACTTGGTCATCATCATCTTTAAATAATTTACTATGTATTATCTTACCCTATGAGGATATAGGTATACTAAATTTAAAATAGTTTATATCCCAATATCATATGGGAGTTCTATTTCATAAGCATAAGTAAAAAAATTTCTGAAGACCTTACAAAGTCCTATCTTCTTCAATTTTAGTTTATTGTATTCACCTTTATGAAATATCTCCTTCCTAAGGTATGCCAATAGAAAATATCCTACCAAAAAGTTCACTTCTTTACTTGTTTTATCATCATCTCTTTTTTATTTACTATCACTCAACTCCAACTACTTCTTGACTTGCTCATATAACTCTTGTATGGGCATAGCAAAGTCTTCACCTCTAATACTCCTCTTCTCTTGCTTACCCAAATATATAATCTCATAAAAGCCTCTTGGATTTACCCCATAAATAATTTGAAATGGATTAAAACCTATATTCATATTAGGTGAATCATTGTATGTAAATTCATATCGGGCTAACACTTGATCCCATTGCTTTGGACTGCCACTTAGTAAATATATTAGTAGATTTCCTAAGATTATATTGACAAATTTAGTTGGAACATCATTTTGGGGATGGTGGGATGACGTAAAACATAATGTGGTTCCCAAATTATTTTGCAAAAATGTCCAACAAACATTATATTTCTATTAGAAATAATGCTTCTAGGAATTCCATGTAATCTTATCACTTATTTATAATACAAATTAGCAATGTTGGTAGCATCACTTGTCTTATTACATGTTATAAATTGTTCCATTTTTAAAAATATATAAACAAAAAAAAAAGAATCATTACCTCATTGTGTTCCTAGAAAACCTAATACAAAATCCATACTTAATACATCCCATGTCCTACTTGAAATAGGTAGTGGCTGATATAGACCTAAATTTTGATTCCTTCCTTTGGCATGTTGACAAATCCTAAATTTTTAAATAAATTTATTAACATCATCTTTAATTATTTTATAATAATAATAATATACATTCAATTGAGTAAATATCTTTGTTTGTCCAAAATGTCCTACTAAACTACCATTATGATTTTATTTAAACAAATTATCTCTTATAGACCCCTAGGTATGCATAGTTGTTTGGCTTTGAATAAAAATAATTATTTAATTATTTATTCCAACCATGGACTCCTATCCATGATTTTTGGATTCCTAAAAGCCTCATATACTTCCTTGAAATATGGATCTTACTCATAAAACTCCCTTCATGACTCAAATCCCAAACTACCCACTTAAGATTCATGTATGATCATAATTATCATACTCAATACATCAAATACATTATTAGGATACACACTCTTATGTTTGAGAATAAAATAAATTTTATGTAATAACTATATCCATTTAACATGTCTTTGAATCTACTTAGTTTGATTATTGATGAATTAAAAATCATGAACATCTGTAAAAATCATAAACTCTTTAGGGAATAAGTAGCACCTCCACTTCTTAAATGATTGTATTATGGCATATAATTATTTATCATAGGTTGAATACTTATTCTTAGATTAATTTATATTTTCACTTAAATTAAGCGATAGGCATTCCTTCTTGACTCAAAACCATGCCTGTAACTAACCCATCAACATCACATTCAACTTTAAAATGTTTTTTAAAGTCAGGTAAGGCTAATATAGGTTGCTCAATTATCATTTTATTCAAAATCTGAAATTTATTCTCAATTTATTTAGTCCAATGGAATTTCTTCTTGTCACCTTTTATAGTTTCAACAATAGGTGCAAAAATACTATTAAAGTATCTAATAAACTTTACAGATAAACTAGTTAATCCATGAAATCTTCTAACCTCAAAAACACGTATTGGATTAGGCCACTCCACTATTGATCTTAACTTTTCTTGGTCCATTTTAAAACCATCCTTGTAAATGCCAAATCCTAAATAAATCAACTTAGTTTGCATGAAGGTACACTTCTTGAGGTTAATCAACAATTTCTCTTCTTATAACTTATTCAACACCATCCTAAGATGTGTGATGTGTTCTTCTTTTGATTATCTGAAAATAAAATTTAAATCTAAGTAATAAAATATATATATTTACTTGTAAATGTCCTTAACACATCATTAATTAGTCTCATGAAGGTACTAGGAGCATTGGTCAAACCAATTGGCATAACAATCCACTCATACAATCCATCATTAGTCCTGAAGGTTGTTTACCACTTATCAACCTTTCTAATTATAATTTGATGATAACCACTCTTCAAATATATATTTGAAAAATATTTTTCTCCACTAAAACAATCCATTAGATCATCCATCCTTAGTAATGGAAACTTGAACTTCATAGTTATCTTATTGGTGGCTCTATAATTTATACACATTATCCATTCTCCACCTTTATTAGAAGTTAATACTATAAGTGCATCACATGGACTTAAACTCTATCTAATCAAACCTTTATCTAATAGATCCTATACTTGTCTTTTGATCTCTTAATTTTCCATAGGTGTCATTCTATAGGCTACTTTATCTAGAAATTAGTTCTTATAATGAGATCCATATGGTGGCTTATACTCCTCATTGGTGGTAATTCATTAGGTTGCTCATTAAACACTATATCAACATATTCATCTAATACATTCTGAATTTTCAAGGGTAAATCAGTCAACCTAGTGGTTGTAATAAATATTTTTTGGCTTAACAATCAATTCATAACCAAACTCTCCTTCTTTTAATAGCTATAATAATTATTTTCCAGCCACTAGCAACACCTTAGTATTATTTTTAGCTAATTAATTACCATATTTGAATGGTGTCAATGTATGTTTCTTTCCATCCTTCTCATATGTGTGTGTGTGTGTGTGTGTGTGTGTGTGTGTGTGTGTGTGTGTGTGTGTGTGTGTGTGTGTGTGTGTGTGTGTGTGTGTGTGTGTGTGTGTGTTACTCCTTCCATCATGTATATCCTTTCTATCAAACTACCAATGTATACCTAATAACACATGGTAAACATTCATAGGCATAATATCATAAAGTACTTCATCTTTATAGTTACCAATCTAAAAATCAACTTGACATTCTTTATTAACTATCACTCGATGCCCATTTTGAAGACAAGATAATTTATATGGTGTAGGATGTATCAATATTTTCAATCCTAATTTTTTAACCATTTCATAAGAAACCAAGTTATCTATACTACCAATATCAATGATAATCTTACAACACTTACCTTTATATTTTCATGTAGTCCTAAACAAGGTTTTCTTCTAGGATAGTTTATTCACTTTTTCATTTGGATTTAGCAATACTCTTTTCATCAATAAGAACTCTTCTAATTCAGGTTCTTCCACATATGATAGTGATCCTACACTTTCTTCTTCTTCTTGGGCAACTTGATTGCTACCTTCAGTTATTTTATGACTTGTTTGTAGATTCTTAGGATATTCATATGACATATGGTTAGCATATATGTTACATTTGAAACATTTTCCCCAAAATATTCTTCCTCTACCTATTGTATATGGCTTTATTACTATGTATGAATAACCTTACCTTTAGTGTTAGATTGACCTTAAGATTTTATAGCTTATTCATTATGAACTTTATAGTAAAATCTACCACCTTGTCCTCTAGTTCTAAAGCTTTTGCCTCTTCCTCTAGATTATCAAGTTTGTTTTCTAGGCAACTTATCTTTTTCCTTGAGAGTAAATTGATGAGACTCTTCCATTAATCTTGGAGACAACAAACTGAGTTTAGCCTGAATATTAAACCTAAATCCATTCATATGACTTGATATTTTCTCAACATCTTACTCAATATGATTAACTTTTATTGTATGCTTACAAAATTATTTAGTGTAGTCCTTTACACTCGTGTCTTTTTCCTTCAAGTTTTGGAGTTTATTGAACAAGTTTGTCTAGTAGTCTGTAGGCATAGATTTTGACTTGAGTTTAGCTATCATTCTATCCCATGACTTAATTTTATCTTTACCTATTTTCCTTATTTAATTTTGGACACTATCCCACCAAATAGATGCATGTCCTTTCAACCTAGTAAAATTAAACTTGAACTTCTTATCTTCAACTATTCATTCATAATCAAAATATTAATCCATTTCAATTATCTAATCCATAAGTTATTCAACATTTAGATTGCCTCCATATACCAGAACCTATAATTTGGGATTGGAACCTGCTCCTATGATTGATTTTAAGAGTATTTATTTCATTCTTCTTTCATCCTCTTCTTCTTATTCAGCCTCTTATTGTAGTTATTCCTCACCTTAACTCACATCACCTACCATTACGCCTCTTCTTTGAGTAATTTATATTACCTCCAAATATGATTAAAATTTTCTCATCTCTTCCAATAATACTTATCTTGGTTGTCTTCTTGGACCTCATCTATAACCACCTTTGTCTACTCCTCTAAGTGTCATTTTCAAACTTATTAGAATTTTATTTTTGAAAAATTGCTATTTATTATTCAAAATTAAATATCTTTCACCTTAGGTCACTTTTAAAGTACAACCAAATCATGTTCTCTAATAAAAAAAATGATGTAGGGGTTAAGGAAGATTAGGCTTACAACTTTATTGCTTTATTGAGAGAGAGAGAGATTTGACTAAACAATGCATGTTTATCCTTATATATTTTATTTTATATTCATTATATGTTATATCAACCCACCATTTTGAGTTATACCTATGATTCAACTTGAAAATTCAAGAGGACAAGAAAACATGGTTCCTAGCCCTTATATTTAGGCCTACAAACTAAGAAACTTGGATAAATTTTGTTATAGGTTCTAAATTTTTTTTAAATAACTTTAAACACTTATAAAAAATCCTAACACACCTATTCACAAAGTTTCATGAATTTTGACTTGTTATTTTTAAAACTAGAATGATTTTAGTACTCCAAAAACCTATTTTAGTGTTTTCTAACTGTACACAAGACAAGAGCATAAAATTTATTTAAATTAAAAGTTTTAAATCTATTTTTTGCTATTTATTATTTTAAAATGTTCTCCACACATTTAACTTACTCTACTTCTTCAATTCATCACCTAACCAATATCAAAACATGATAAAAATCAACTTTTATTGACTATATAAAACATTTTTTGATTGTAGAAAACCTATACTTGTATCTTCAGACCTAAAACATGAATGAGAACTCTTAAAAATAAGTAATATTATTTAAAGACAAAAATAACATTCACTTACATGTAATCTCAGATTGAATTTGGATGATGGAACTCAAATAAGGTATTTTTCATTATTTTTTGGTGTAAATGTGTTACAACACTATATATACCTTATTTTTATAATTTTATCCTTATTTTACTCATTTCTTGGATTTATTTTTATTTATTATCATTTTTTATCCTAATTCACATGTAATATTATCTCTCTTGATTCTCTTTTTTTTATTCCAAATTTCTCAACTATCAACTAATTAAGTAAACTCAACCTAAGCATTAACCTTAATACATGGTCAGTTATGAGTTAAGGAACTATAAATATTTAATATATGTTATAACATATTTATTTACCCCTCCATGAAATATAATTACCAAACCAAGCATTATTCGATAATAAAAAAATCAAAAACACCTAAAACCAATTAAAAAATTCAAATTTTCAGTTTTGGTAGGAAACTTGAAAACAAATAAAATAGACAATACGAGGAAAATTGAAGCATGGAAAATATTTTAAAATACAAAATATGACATATTAAACCTATTAAGGACCAAAATTTTCAAAAAAACAACTAAAATATAATACTTCTGCATCATAAATAAAAACACATTTTAGGTGATAGTGAAACTAATGTGAAACTAGTCCAACACATGCAACTTATAAAAACTCTCACCATTCCAAGTGGAAAACCAAAAAAAAACAAAAACAAAAAAAACAAATTCACTCCTTTGGGAAAAAACCTATGATGTGGTATTTGAAAAATAGTCACTACAAACATTATCATCTTCCCCAACACTAAACTATTTGAAGAGAATGTTCCTAAACCAAAGTTGTATTGAGATCATGAATACTGAATACCACAATACCAAGATACATTCAACAATTTTTTTAGTGAGGATTAAACATTACATTCAATACCTTATTGATCATGGGGACATTGCAATCAAAAATAAATATTCAACATCTTATAATTAGAAAATTGGGTATATAAAAAGACCCATTTTTGAAACATGAGTAAGGGAATAAAAAAAGGTAAATATCAAGCCTAAACCAACAATGTCAATCAATATAATCAATTTTTATATTATATATTCAATTGTATTGTATATATGAATCATAATTTTTTCATTATCAAAGTTAATCCCAAGATTTTACCATTACAATAAGGCATGCCAATATCACTATACTGAGTGTTTCTTAACCTATCATTGAGATAAAGTACAATATTCTAGTGAAATATGAGAAGACACTCACTTATATATATATATATGTTATATATTCTCAAGATATCCCCTATATATAAATACATATTTTATAAAACCCTCCAAGAGTATAAATTCATAAAATACATTAACCCATAAAATTTTCAAGCATTAGCTAGAAATTAACCACTAAAAATCAAGTTACATTTGATCATTTTGACATCTCCACTATGAGATCCACACATAGTTTACCCATGTATATATATATATATATATATATATATATATATATATATATATATATATATATATATATATATATATATAAGTCATTATATTTATTCACAAATTAAAAAGGGTATTTATACATAATGTCTCATCTTTGAATTTATGCACATTATGATTAATAAAACATTTGGGATATTTAACAATAACACTAGAACCTAACATCATGACCATCAAGGTATATTGTAACAATGAACATGAGTCTATGGGCATGATTTATCTTTCCCTTATGGTGGGGAATATAATTTATGATAATTTAGTTTATTTAATTGACTTAGACATTTCATATAATATTCTCTTTGGACATTCATAGATCCATACCATTAACATCTTTCCACCCACCCTACACCAATGTTTGAATTTTTCCTATGATATAATGGAAGTAACTATAGCTAGTGATAATCAACCTTTTTGATATTAAAAATTATTAAAATGATTATATTGATAGTCTAATTATCTCCTAGTTATTTAAGATATTTATGTCCCTACTAAGAAATCACCAAAGGTATCCAATTCTATCCATCCTGATGAGTTGCTTTAAACAACCACCAATCCACCATCTACAATTCAAGAATTCACAATTCAACAATCTACAAGTGGACCTTACACTTCACAATCCACACCATCTCATCCATATAAGTTAATAATTATGGATAAAGGGATGGATGAATATGAAATTTATGACATTCATTACTAGGGAAAAATCCACATGTCTCCTAATAATCATGACATGACCCACTATAGAAAGGATAATAAAATGGTTCATAACTTTGTCATGACATTATTCATATAATTTGGTTTCCTTTATGATGAAAAAATTGAATATTCAAACTTTTATTGGATTTTTTTCTTATATATAAGCTATATATTTCCTACACAACCAATACCCTATTTTTAAATCCATAATGTGTAACATAATGAACTACAAGGGAAAGGGCCTTGGTATCTATGAATAAGTTATATTATAAAAATTAATTATTAAACCACATGAATCCCTACATGGCATTGAATTTAAATCACTTAATTTGAGTATTACACTTTATGTTAGTGATTCTTCTAGTGAGTTTGAGTATGTTTCTTCAGACACTACAACAATTTTCATCTATATCCAATTTAAATATATTTCCATTACTAACATATTCCATGATAACAAAATTCTAACACTTGATATTACATACCCAAACCTTATTCAACGGGACCAACAACCATCAGTTCCACTTGATAATTTACAAAATGATGAGGCAATATCTAAAATTTTTAGAATTATAGATCACATCCTAATACGGAACCATACAAAGGGATTTTATATTTAGTTTTATGATTATACATACTTTGGGGAGATTTTAATTTCAAATCAACACCACCAAATCAATATTTAAATGACCTCTACACTTTTATAATAATATTGAAACCATGAAGAACTTGAGGGGGAATTCAATCTTCCTCTAGCTCGTAAAAAGTATCAATAAGAATATACCCTCTTAATTGAAAACACTATTAAGTTTAAGATCATGATAAATGAGAATTAAAAAAATATGATACTTGTCAAATCAATTTATTTAAAAGAAAAAACACTCTAACACTCTTGCTCAAATAATTATCATATGTGTTTTCAATGTCATATGTTGACATGCCAGGGTTAAATCCACCACTAATTGTTCACAATCTTGTTGTCCATAAGGATGCCAAAATAGTAAAAAAATTCAAAAATATACATCCTAATGTCTAATTACTTGTGCAAAAGGAATTAAAAGATAAATTAGAGGTTAGTTTCATATGTCATATTAACTATTCTAAATGGATAGCTAACATAATATTAGTATCAAAAAAACCATTAGGAATTTAATTCTATACATATTTCAGGTACATCAACAAATCATGTCTAAAAGATGATTTTCTATTTCCAAACATACACATAATTGTAGACTCCACTGTGGTCTATGAGATGTTGTCCTTGACGGATGTATTTTTAGGTTACAATAAAATAAAAATAGCTCCTAAGGACCAACATATGAGAGAATTTACAATACCTTAGGGTACATTTTATTATCAAGTAATGCCTTTTAGCCTTAAAAATGCTAGATCTACCTATCAAACATAAATTATGGTCATATTCCATGACATGCTTCATGACATCATAGAAGACTATGTAGATGACATCTTGGTTAAATAAAATACTAGAGTAAAAGATCCTAAGGTCCTCCACAAAATCTTTGAACTAATGAGAAAATAAAAGCTTCATTTATATACAAAAGAGTGTTTATTGAAGTTACTTTAGGGAAGTTTTTAGCAGTCATAGTATCATATCAATGCATTGAGGTTTATACTTCAAGGTTAAAACTATCATGGACATGTTTCCACCCAAAAATTTCAAACATGTGCATAGTTTTCAAGATAAAGTTCAAGTAATCCAAATATTCCTTTAACAACTTGAAGACATATGTCACCCCTTTATATTTGTACTTAAGAAGGAAACTAATTTCCATTATAATTAATCCTATCACAAAACATTTGAAAATATTAAATGATATTTTTCCAATCCACCTATCCTAATTCCACCTACCTAGGCAAAACTTTTCTTTTGTCTATATTAGCTACATAATATTAACTAGGGGCATTGTTGGCTCAACATAATGAGCAAGGGGTAGAAAGATAATTCTACTAACTAATCAAAAATTTGTTGTCCTATGAGCTAAATTAATCTCCTATGGAGAATACATGTCTCATGGTTGTTTTTTATTAAAAAAAAAAATCATCACTACATGCTC
This sequence comes from Torreya grandis, assembly GCA_037957365.1. Taxonomy (NCBI): domain Eukaryota; kingdom Viridiplantae; phylum Streptophyta; class Pinopsida; order Cupressales; family Taxaceae; genus Torreya; species Torreya grandis. The sequence continues at coordinate 175,060 of JARHVA010003625.1, read as the reverse complement.
AACAATAAAACAAAGATATTTGATAAATTTGATAGACTAAAATATCTCCTATCTAGGATAAATGTAATAGGAAGAATGGATAAATGGGTCTACTTGCAAACAATTTTGATCTTGATTATGTCAACTAGAATTCAATCAATGGATAAGTACATATTGATAATTTGGAAAAATCTCCTATAGTATATCATATACTTCTCACTACATATTGTATATATGAAACAATCATGTCTACATATGAATCTCTAGTTTTTTAGTTGTGATTTGATGGATATTTTAATAATCAAGGATCAAGGGTAGGTATTCTACTAGTCACTCCTAATGGAGATCTATTTATAAAATCATTTTAGATAGAGTTATCTTGCATAAATAATATATCAGAGTATGAGTCTCTCATATCTAGTCTCAAGTTATAAATACAATGGGGTATCCAACATCTTATAATCTTTGGTGATTCCAAGCTTATCATAAATCAAGTCCTAGATGAATTCCAAGCCAAAGATAAAAATTTAATCCCTTAAAAATTAATGGTGGATAGTCTTAAGTTGTGATACTAATCTATATAGTTTGAATAATTTCTTTAGGTTAAAATATAGTAGTAGATGTAATGGATACAATTGGTTCACTTCTTGACCTTCAAACCCAATATAATAAATTTCTTGTAGAGCACTTGATGATACCTACATGTGATACACAAGATTTAGATATGGTTGGTGAGGTTATTGGTATCACTTCTCAATGGTACCTTGAAACTTATATATAGCTCCATGATAACCTCATTACACCAAATTTAACTTATAATCAAAATAAATACTTCATCCAATGAGCTTCACATTTCACCATCCTTGGAAATTCCCTATATCAAAAAAGATATGATGGAACTTTGTTAATGTGTTTGAAGTATGAAGATACAACCTCAAAAATTAAGGAGTTTCATGATGGAATTTATAGAGCTCATATAATTGGAATAGTCATTGCCAAAAAGGTTTTTCACATTGGCTACTATTGGCATATTATGGAATCTAGTTATTTTTTATATGTTAAGTAATGTGTACCTTGCCAAAATCACAAGGACCTTATCTATAGACCATCACAAGCATTACAAAACATAACTACACCTTGGATATTTTACATATGGGGGTTAGAACTCATTGTAAAAATCAACCCCAATTCTTTGGATAACCATAAACATATCATTACAGCTACTGGATATTTTACTAAATGGGTTGAATCCATGCCTAGAACTTATTCCATTGAAAAGCAAATTTCCAAGTTTATCTTAAAACACATAATATAACACTTTGTAATTCCATCTATTATTATCTCTAATAATTGAAAATACTTAAAAAATAAGAATGTCAAAGCCCTTTTCCATACCTATCACATTAATCACAAGTTTTCCACTCCCTACTACCCACAAGGTAATGAACAAGCTGAAGCAAATTAAAAAACATCCTTAAAATACAAAAAATATTTATAAAATAATCTAGTCATTATTTCCACCTACAAATTTATGTTTATTTGTGGTAATACCACACAAGTGTCTACATAACCATAGGGGCAACCCCAAATTTACTTTTTTACATCACTAAGTTAATATTAACTATCAAAGTGGGATTTTAACAACCTTAAATTGCATTCAAGAGAAACTTGATACCTAAGAGCATAAGCTCAAAAATATTGAGGGTGTGCCTTAAAAAATATGCATGGAAAGGAAGGGATAACCTATACATCAAAAATTGCCTTTGTAAATAGTTGAATAATCATTAAATAACTTAAGAAATTTCCTCCCCAAACATTTTTAGGAGAAGAGACTTGTGACATAGTTGATACATGGTTGGTGTACCTATAAAAATATTTTAATCTGCACAACATACATTTTAATGTGAAAACAATATGGAATGTTATCGATTAGTAGGTGTTGCATCCATATGGTTGAATCATCTAGGTGCATTGGAAGTTTACCAACCCATGAATCTCTCTTTAGAGATATTTGAAAGGGAGTTATGCAAGAGGTACTTTAGTGCCAATTTCAAGGAATATAACATGTGTATATTAAAGTCTCAACATCTCATTAAGGTGTAAATGGAAGATACTAAATAGGATGCCATGATATATGCCATATAACTGAGTGAGAGATGTAGTTGGTGGAATTTTTCCTTTGAGTAGGAAGAGTAAGAATTTGTTAAAGAATATTATGTTTTGGTTTGGTTGAGACCTTACAACCATGTGAGGAGAAGGAGATTAATATGTTGAATTATATTGAATTTTTTTTAGAGGAACCAATATCAAGTGATTTTATTGAATCTAGGGAAGGGAAGAATAACTAGAATTTCTTATGCATTTAAACTAGGGAATTGCTATAAAAAATTATGGGTTTGTAGAAATTTTACTTGCTTAATCTAGGAGATCTCCATTCTTATGTTTAAGGGTTGTATTTTTCTAATAAGTGTTCAACATTATCAATATTGGAGAGGGTTATTTTTTTGGTACATGGTCATAATTAAGATTTATAAATCTTGTTTCCTAGTAACTCTGGATGGTTAGATCTATTTGGTGACTCTAGGAGGTTCAACTTGTTTCACGTGTTACTTTTTCAATAATGATGATGTTATGGGAGGTTTTATTTTTATTTCATGTTTATTTTATGTTAAAATTTGTATTTCATCTCAATGTTATTTTTGGAAGTTAGGTCATAAAAATTTGAGGCTCAGAGAAGACTTATCCTTTATTCCTATTAGATGATGTATTTGATCATGGAGTTGTCAAATGGGTGGGAGAGGATTATTTTCAAGGTGGAAACCATTTGAATATTATATTATGATCACTATTGATCCTATATTTTGGTTCATTACATGTGGATGGTTTGCCTATTTTGGTAAATTTTCACTAATTATTTGAAGTTGGTTTGATCTTTGATGAACAAATATCTCCTTTTATTCATTATGAAATTTTTGAATTTGTCTTGCCTTAAGTAGGATTTTCTTGTGTTTAATGATGATATTATTTTTATGGTTTATATAATTTTATTCATTTGTGTGCTCTTATTCATTACCTTTAGGTTGAGGAAAAAGCATAGAGGTTGGTTTCTTTTGGTTCTCTAGCTTTTTGGTTGGATCCCATTGGGTATCTTCTTACTTCTAATGGGATTATATTTTGGATTTGTTTGGTTTGGGTCCTTCAATGATCATTTTTATCCTCATTTTTTAATTCTTTTTTCTCTTTTCTATTCATTAGATCCCTGAGGGGGTCCTTCATTCAGTTTTTCCTTCAGGGGACCTGGGTCCCCTTATGCTTAGGGAGGGTTTTTGGTGTTTGTCTTATTATGAAATATTTTTATATACTTATTTTATGTTATTTATTGGAGACCTATACCTCCTATTCTATATAAGGTTGGATTCCACAAAAACTTTTAATGGTGGGTTTATCTTAATCAGAATAAGAGAACATGATTGTCATAGAGTATGAAAATAAATTTTTGAACCTGCTACATCATGTGAACTACATTCATGATTAAAAAAATGAATTTTATTATGTTTAAACCTCATCTAAAAATGTATTGATGCATGAAATCAACATTACAAAACCTAAAACCTTAGTGTCCACCATTAAGTCTACTCATAGGGTTGAAGTGAAGCTAATAGTATACTTTAAAATTAATAGACTACAAGTAAAGATAGTAATCTTTATTCCTCACCAGAAATTTTTAATAAATAAAACTAAAACTAGAGATTTACTAGAAAAACTAATGGTTTTGGAAAATTTTAAGATTATAATAAGAATTTTAAAGCCCAAAATTTGCCTAAATCTAGGTCAAACAACAAAGCTTAGAGTCAAAGTAGCCAACATGGGCCTATAATGAGAGCTAATTTTAATCCTATTGCACTTTTTAGAACTATAAAATGTTATTGATATGGTTATAATCAATATCCAAATGACTATCCTAAACTAAAACTTGGAAAATCCACTAACCACTGGGTATATGCAGTTGTGGATAATTTGAATGTTGATTTTTAGGCAACACTAATTGAAATTAAAGGTATATTATTTGGTTTTTACATTTAAATTTTATTTAATTATAATGCTATATATATATATATATATATATATATATATATAGACACACACACACACACACACATATATATACATATATACATATATATACATATACATATATATATGTATATGTATGTATATATATCTATATATATATATATATATACATACATATACATATATATATATACATATATATATATATATATATATATATATACCTATTATAATCAAATAAGGATGGGAATTCAAGTTCAGAATGGGAAAAGGGTACCAATCTACGAGTGCTTAGAAGTAGCTGAACTAGACTTGGGTACTTTTAAGACCAAATTGAATCTATTTTTTGTTCCATTAGGATCTTATGACCTAATCATTAGAATGTAATGGTTAAAATTAAACCATGGAATGTTATATTTATTTGGTAAAATAGTATGATGCATAGATGATTATGGTAGAAAAAGGAAGTTTCAGGCATTCTAAGACCTAAGGCACCCAAGTTACTTTTGACCTTATAACTAAAAAAGGTAGTGAACAAAGGCTACCAAATTTATGTAGATTAAATGTATAAATATAATAAAAAAATAGAAAGAATCCTTCAAAAAATTTCCTCTATTAATAGAATTCAAATATGTATTTTTGGAAAAAGTATTTGGGCTTCCACCCAAAAGAGAGTATGATTTTTCAATCGATATCATGATTTGGGCTACACTTACCTCTAAGGCTCCATATTTAATTAATGTAGTTGAGTTTCAAGAATTGAATGTGAAACTATAATAATTAATTAAAAATGGGAGTATAATACCATGTATATCTCCTTGGGGTGCTCTAGTTATTTTTGTGAAGAAGAAGGATAGAACCTTGAGACTTTGTGTTGACTATACGATGCTTAACAAGGTGATGATCAAGAATCATTGTGTATTTCTAAGGATAGAAAATATATTGATAAAATAAATGGGATTTAGTTTTATCCAAGATTAATTTAAGATCAAGCTACCATCAACTGAGAATCAAGGAGGAAAACATTCATAAGCCAACTTTTCAAACTCAACATGGTCATTATGAGTTTACTTTTATGCCTTTTGGGATAATAAATACTCCTAAAAATTTTATTAACTTGATGAATAATGTTTTCAAATATTTCTTAGATAAATTTGTGCTTATTTTCCTTAATGATATTCTAATTTACTCTAAAAATATAGCTGAACATGAACAACATTTGAAGCTAGTTTTGTAGATATTAAGACAACATAAGTTGTTTGGAAATTCATCAAAGTGTGCTTTATTCCAATATAAAGTTAATTATCTTGGAAAAATCATTTATAATGAGGTTATTATTAATTATTTGGCCAAGATAAAAATAATATAAGAGTGTGGATCTCCTATAGCATGATTGAAGTATTCAATTTTATGGGCTTGGTAGGCTACTACCATAGGTTTGTGGAAAAAATTTCCAACATGGCCATTCCCATAACTTCTTTACTATACTAGGGAAATAAATTTGTGTAGTCAGCCAATTTTTAATAGGTATTTAAAATGATTAAGGTGATGCTGACTATAATGTCCATACTCATTATACTAATTGAAACAGTAATTTTGAGGTTTAGATAGATGCTTCCAAGGAAGGTTTATGTGGAATGTTAACCCAAGATGGAAAATTGGTGGATTATGAGTCAAAAAAATCTTCAGGAGCACAAAAATAAATATCTAATGAAAGATATGAATCTTGTTTCCATATTTCATGTACTAAATAAATGGAAACATTTTCCATTGGAAAAAAATTAAGGCAAAATATGATCATTATATCCTAGAAAATGTGTTTTCCTAGGAGGATCTAGATGCACACTAATGTAAATGGCTAGAATTTATGAGTAACTTGGATATGGAAATTTTGGATGTCAAAGGTAAGGAAAATTTTGTTGTTTATGCAATCAATCGATGCATGTATCGTATTATCATTTCTATTATCAAGTATGATTTTAGAAATGTTGTGCTAAAATAACAACTTTTAGATAAATATTGTCATGAGATAAGAGTAGTTTTGGATGATGATCCTATATTAAAGTGTTTTTTTTAAATTTTATATGGAAAATTATGGATTGTTAAATTATAAAAATATAATTTATATGATATTAAATAGGGACTTGCGTAGTCAATTTCTAAAAGAAGTGCATACAACACTTCAATATGCTCGTCTTGGTGTCACTAAGATGACACAATAATTACAATGTATTATTTTTGGCCTGAAATGAAACAAGATGTGCCTACCTTCATGGCTAAATGTTTAGAATTATAACAAGTTAAGAATGAACATTGACATCTTAGAGTTTTGTTGTACCCAAATGAAGTGCAAAGTACAAGTGGGTTGTAATCTCACTTCATTTTATTTATGGGATGCCTAAATCACATAGAAAATATGACACCATTCTGGTTGTTATTACAAATTTGACCAAGGTAGGTCATTTCATTACAAGAAATTTAACATATAATGCTTCTATTTTTGTATAAAAATTTATTAAGTAAATTTCTCAGACACATGGCATGGAAGTGATTATTTTAGTTTGCAGCAAATTTTTAACGTCAATGTTCTATAAAATTTTAACCATGGCCTTCAGAACCCCCTTGAATTTTAGTTATATGTACAACCCATAAATGGATGGTCAAATTGAAATACTAAACCAAGTGGTGGAAGGCATGCTATTAATGAATGTGATGGACCAACATTCTAAGTGGGAAGAGAATCGTTATTTGGTTTAAAGTTTTTATAATACTTATCACTTTGTAGTTAAAATGGTTCCATTTGAACCTCTGTATGGGTGTAAATGTAGAACTCTTATTGGCTGAGATAGATTGTAAAATAGGGTTATTGGGTTTGATATTCTACAATAATATGATAATTATATGTCACTTATTAGACAAAATTTTAAAGTATCCTCTGACAGACATAAGAGTTATGCAGATTTGAAAAGAACACCTTGAGAATTCAATGTAGGTGATAAAATGTTTCTAAGAGTTATACCACATTAAGTAGCTACAAAAGTAGGAAAATAATCTAAGTTAATTCCATTTTATGTTATACCTTTTAATTTTTTGAAAATATCAGTATTTTATCTTATTAGTTGGCCCTTCCTCCTTCTTTGTTTATGAATGATGAAGTTTTTCATGTTGCTTTACTCATAAATTATGTTTTTGATTCTACTCACATGTTAGATTGTAAAAATATATAGGTTACATAAGAGGATAAACTTTGGGTAGAACCCATTAGGATCATGGTCTGTTATAGGATTAAGTTGCAAAATAGAGACATATAACAAATACTGGTCTAATGGGACATGCTCAGTGAATGAAGTTTTATTTGGGAAGATGATGGTATTTATAGAAAGTAATTCCCACATTTATTGAATTAGTCATTGGGATAAATCCTTTTTGTGTGGGAGAGAATGTCACAACCCCATTTGGAACTCATCTTAATTATGTTATTTTTAAGTTATTAAATTTGTTATGTTATGATAATTTATTGATCATTAAATTGATTATGAAGTTGTTATTATTTATACAGTTATGGGATGGATACTATTGATTTCATCTTTAGTTATTATAAGGTTTTATAGTGAGCTAAGATTGATGCAATAACTTGGATAATGAGATTATTAATAAACTATTAATATATTATGAAATAATCAATGAGCTCTAATAGAGACCATGTTATTACAATTGATTTATTTATCATCTTGGTATTGACTATTTTTTATACTTGGCATTTTATTTATGTTAGTTTTCATTCTTAATGAGTATCATGAAGGATAGGATCAGTCTTGTGCTGATAGAATTTTTAAAAGAGGAGCATCTATATACTTAAGCACTATTGGCATAATTTGTATTCATGCTTTGACAACTTAGATGACTATTATAGATATTAGTTTCACCTCATCAATGTCTCAATTTACTTAATCTTGGATTGTACATTTTATTTTATTCATTTATAGTGTGTTTTGATGATGCCTCCATGTATATAAATTGGCATGGTTGCCTTAACTCTAGATCATGTGGTTTTTTGTTGTATTTTTGTCCATTTAAACTTTCCCATGGTGGTTAAATTTTTATGTTTATTAATGGATTATTGGACACAAAGCCATGGTCCCTTTTTGACCTAGGTGAAAGGGACTTGAGGCAAGATTATTTGGATTGGTCATGTTCAATTTAATCATTTATTTTATATGAATTTGGTTTGGATATTTAGGATGATGGGGCATGTTGATTTATGGTTATTGATCAATGTTAGAGGTAGGAGGAGGAGAAACCCTACTTTCCTTCGAGAGATGGGGAGTTTTTTTTACCTTGTTCTAGTTGTTTAAAGGATATTTTGTTGAGAATTCATGAAGGATATTTTATTCACATCTTAAACTTGGATAAAATGTGTATACTATGGATTTGTGGTGCCATTCCTCTACACCACTTTTTTTGGGGGTGGTCATTACATTCAACTTACATGGGATGGAGCAAGGAAAGAAAACCAGTAGTTATGTAGGATTAATACACAATCACATTTTAGTTTTCAAGCTTTGTGATATTTATTTTTAAGGTAACAAGGCTTGTGTACTCAAAATAAATAAGTAAAACAATGAGTTTTTCCTAGCAAGATTTTTAGTGGCAAAGATATTGGTGGAAATATGCAACAATTGAGTTTAGGGTTGATATAACTACATTTTTATTCACATTTTGTTATCAATATGATTATATGTTGGCTTTGTTCTTATTTTTATGGATCTATATAATATGAACCAGGTGTATTCTTTTAAAACCCTAGATTGGGGTTCACCTATCTAGTTTCCATTTGAAATGCCACTATACCATGGTAGTATTTTGTTTGGAAAATAATAGGATAAGAGTGGAACTATTTTTATGTTTCATTTTTCCATTTGATGGATTATTTGGGTTTCATGTCTTAGTTTATTTATAAAATATCATAGTATATAGTGATATTATGATGAGATACATAGTGGTGTGTTGGGGTTTTTCTATTTTTATTTCTTTATTTATGTCAAATTTGTTGTTAGAGTTTGGTGTATGGGAAGTCATTGATTAAATGTGGCCATAACCCATGAGATGATTTAATCATTTTGTTGATGGTTGGGGTCATCTATGGCCACAAATGGGGGGCTCATGGTACTGGTTAGGTGGTTTTATATCATTTTTATTAGATGGATTCAAACTTTGTACCTATTTTGGGAAAAGTGATTTGGATTAATATCTACATATTTTGAGTTGTGTTATTGATTTTGGATACAGTGTCATGAAGCATTGGGAAATATAAATGAAATGATTGAAAAGGTAATGGTCAATCATTCTAATTTAGTGAAAAGAATGGTGTTTATTATAATCAATCATGGGTTATTTATCTTGGTTCAATAGTTAATTTTAACAATGTTACTCTGACAAAGGTTGACTATTGATTTAATCATTTTGAAAAATTATAGAATGTAAATTAATTATTTGTATTGCTTTTATGGTAGAATGTTCCCATGGATGTCTGTGTTTTGAAAAGAGGTATAAATTTGTGGAAATTTTGGTTAGAATTGACATTATCATTTTTGAGATAGGATTTAAGTTTGGGATTTATATTGTAATGATGCATTGAGTAATTGTATCAAAATGAATGTTAAGGTACAATCAGCCATTCTTGGAATAGGGATTGATATGATGGGTATCTAAATCATTAATAGGAAAAATTTCATGGTCAAATAGATATATTTATCAATGATATTTTTTTAAAAAATTGACTTTTGTCTTATTGATATCATGTTTATTGTGTATTTTTTATTTAATCATTCTAATTTTGTTATGGAATGTATATTTGACTCAATTCTTTACATGTATGGTTTATTGATACTATGATAGACTCTAATTTGATCTAGATATAGAATGATGCAATACATCATTCAATTGTTTTATATGAGCATCTTGGAACTTTAAAATTGATTTTTGATTTGATGTGAATGCTTGAGTTAGTATTATGGTATTGATTTTCATTGAAATGCTACCTAGGGATAATGTTTTTATGTGCATGAATGAACATGGGTGTTTAGTTATTAATAGATGTTTGATTTTGAGGGAAGTGCTAATTAATGAAATCAAGGTTGTGTTGAAATTAGTGTGATTTAAGTATTTGACTAAAATTTCTTGGTGTTTTATACAATTATTCTTAGAAATCTGAGTGATGGTAGGTTTTGTGATTATTATGTGATGTAGAAATTTTCTTGTTAGTTTTTTATGGTGAAAAGGACTCTTAATCGAGTCAATATTATAATAAAGAATACATTTTACCAGTATTATAATTATAATATACATATAGAATTGAATCTATATAGAATTAGTTGTGTGATCCCAAGTTGTTATGACATTTTACGTGATGTTCTTATAATATAAATTAATATTTATTTTAAAGTATTTCATATCTAGGTAATGTTTATAAATATTCTTTTATGTCTTTGATTAATTGCTGATGTAATAAACTAAAGTTGAATGTTATGTGAAATTATTTCAATGTATTCATTGAATAAATGGAAATAATATATTTTGGTGTGCATAAAACATCTATAATAAGTGTCCCATTTGTACTAATTTATGTAATAGCTAAGTAATGTTTATTATTTATTGTTGGGTCAACTCCTAGGAATAATATATTACTTTATTGGTACAATAGAAATATATATGTTTATTTCTTTTCATAATAGTAAATTACTATGGAAGTATGATGAGAACTCCAACTAAGATGAAACATAATAAGGAGTTAACTTTGTGGAAGGACTACTGGGTTCCACTCATATTTATTTATTAGTTGACTAATTTCACTTCATCTTAGTGAAACTTTTTATTGATGACTCTTGAGTTGTATTGGACTAATTTTTTATTGAGTTTCCTTGTCAAAATGCTAAAATATAGTTATTAGTGTTTAATTCATCTTTTATTCTAGTATTATGTTATTGTTAAAATTTAGGGATGATATGATTTACGCAATATGATTTTTTTGAGATGAATAGTGATATGCATATGTCATTTAAATAAAGTATTGGAAGCTAACAAATTAAGGGGATCCATGATCATCAAACTTGACCATATGTAGTAAATACATGTGGTGCTTGAATAAGGAGTCCTTGTTTTATTTTTTAATGGGATTTATCTAAATGAGATGCATTAAAAATGTTTATGACAAATGTAATTGTTTATAATGTTTTTAAGTGAATCAATTTGGACTTGAATGATATTCGAAAGATGTGGTGACCCTGATATCCAATGTAACATATTTGATTAGGCAACATTCCATGAATGTTACTATTATATATGGGGTTCATGTGTAACAAATTGTAATCCTTATAGTAGTTACATCATTTTAGAAGCTGGTCATTTGATGCTTGTGATTAATGAGGAATAGTACTACATTAAATTTAAATTTTATTATGAAATGGAAACCTAAATTATTTTCTTGTAATTCTTAAAGTAAAATGCTTGAGTATATTTTGATTATTTAACTTTTGGAATCTAAGTCTTGTCACTCCATTATTCAGGTGGAATCTTTAGGAATAATCATTTATGTTAGAATTGATTGTGTACCACACTTACACTTAATATAGACTCTTTAAGAGTAAGTCTTATTTAGTATATCTTAAGAGAAAGATGACTCACATCCTTATATGTTCATATTAAAATTTATAAGAGTACATTAGTACCCTTATACATCTTGAGATTAATTTATAGTGAGGTTTGAATCCTTTTCTTATAAGGTCTACTAAACAAGACCTATTCATAAAATATTTGTATTCACAAACATTTTTTTAATCTTATCAAATATTAAGCTCTCAAGTTTATACAACTATTATATAAATCTATTGTTATTTAGAAAAAAATCATGTTCATAACACTTAGTAATATAGATGCAATTATTATTAATTCATTGAAACTAAATCTATCTTTTATGTAAAACCCTCTTTAAGTTCTATGTGTTATCACTAGCCCCAATCAATGTTATATATTTTATTGCATTACTTCCCTAAAAGTGAATCGGTTTGTCATGTGAACACTATGCTCTCATTTTGTGTGGTGTCTTAGGTGACATTTGAATAGCAAGATGATGGAATCACTTACCTTTATACTCACTTTATACCAAATGAAATAAAGATACCTAAATCATTTAATATAATAAAATTTATATTGTTTCTGTATATTAAAAAATGGATCTAAAAAATTGAGCACAATATTTTCAAAGTTTGAAAAATACTCAAGACATTATTTAGTGTATTTTTAAAAAAAATTAAAATAACCCCACTTAAAAACTTATGAAATTAAAAAACCCTAGATAGAAACAACCTAACAATTAATAAATGTTTTTGAAATGAAAAATGTCACACTTTTTTAAAATTTTAAAATATCATACTTTTACATGATATTAAGTTACATGAAAATCAGACATGACCTATGTTAAGTTACATGATGTCATACTTTTTTGAGTTATATCATTGAACATATATAAATTACATCAAATATATTTTAAATGTTCCAAAATCACATACAATCTATTAGATCGTTATCCTAATAAAAGACATGTTGGTGCAAAACTCAAAAACATAAAATCATATTAATATACGTAAAATTAATAGTATCATAACTCAAAATTTTAAATATAATCAGTAAGAATTATCATAATTAATAATTTTGAAACAAGTATTTATGATAATATAAATATTCACCATAATTTACTCTAACCATAAAATTACTTTGATATTTAAATATGAATAAAATTTATAGTATCTTACCATTGCATATGGAGAAAATTGAGACTTTTATTTGTGTTGTAATAAAATAATGATCCATTTATTCTTATTAATATATTAATGTTTTAAATATTAGTGGAATTTAAAATTAAATTTTACACTTTTAGGAAAATATCACCTGCATTAACTAGTATTCAAAATAATATATATTCCATCATTAAAATATTATAAGGTATATTAATACAAATTAAACCATTAAAATGGATAGGCATAAAATCTCATCATGTATGAGAGCTATGAAGAATGTGGGAATACTTTTTCTTGAATTATGTCATTGAACAACCACTAACCTTGATTATGAGACCAAAATTAATATCTAACAGACACTTTTTTCCTTTAGATAGAAAATATTTAAAATAATTATATATTTTAATTCTAATTCTTAAACTTAGGGTTAATATTTGAAATTTCCTTATCTATGTTATTATCATATAGGTGTAGAAAACATGCCTAATAACATTTTGATAAAATATAATTCCAATTATAATATTATTGGTCTTAGTTTCTCATATTCCTATCTTGTTCAAAATGGACAATTTCCAAATCTAAATAAGATGCAAATAATATGAGAAAAAAGTCTAATATTATTATCTTCTATAGAATGGACACATTCCCATTCTACACAAGATAATAATATAGGCCTTTGATTCTCATATTATTATTACTCTACACAATATAAGAATAATGACTTCTTAATTGATAATATCCATGTCTTGTTTAGAAAAGGTATTTGCACATTCTACATAAAATATTATTATTATAAAATAAGGGGTCATTATTCTTATCTTTTGTATAATGGGCATGTGACTATTCTACAAAAAATAAGAATAATATGAGAAACATAGTTTTATAGGTATAATCACTGAGAGGGTGGAGGTGAATCAATGATGCCAAATAATCTAATTCAATTCCCAGCTCTTAAACATTTAGCCCATAAAATCATGATGCATACAAATTAACCATTGCAATGAACAAGAAAGATATAGAAACAACAAGCACATAACACTTGATATATATTAGAAACCCTCTTGGGGAGTAAGACCCACTAAACCTTGCAAGATGGACTATAGTTTTATAAAGATAAGATTTAACATTTATACCAGCACCAACTGATCAAGGAACACCCATCTCACAAGGAGGAACTAACCCCCTAGGTAACTAAACACCAACCCAAATACCTTGATCTAATCTCCACTTTTGATCTAATTCATTCTACACTAGATGATGGACTTCTCTTACTTTATCTCTTTCCCTTTTACACTCTCACAAATTTTCACACACAAGAAATGCATCCAAAACACCCTTTTGGATCACTCTTCATTATTAGTACATACACAATCAAAAAACCTAAAACAACTCTATCTCAACATTAGCAACATGACCTATAGGTCATGCACACAATCCTTAACCTACTCTTCTCTTTAATCCATCCACTAAGCACATTCACTCCATCAACCTTTAGGGCTTACTATCTTAATCTACCTCTTCTATGCTCCTTAGGTCCAATGACCTATGTGTTCAACTTCATCATTTTTATTAGATAAGTATGCTTGATAATCTTCACTCTCTATTTGTCCTTAATGACCTGTACCTTCTATTTCAAAGGTTATCTAATTTACTTGGGTCTACACCTTCATAAATAGCATAATTATTCTAATTATACCTTGTACTTATACCACTCCCTTTCTTTAACCCATCTTGGTCAGACAAGATGATTTACATATTTGAACCACACTTAACATAGGTCTATACATATGTTACATGTGAGAACCACACTCTACATAGGTCAATAATTACCTCATTATCCCCAAACCACCATTATGTTTTGGTGAGACCTAAAACAATTAGGCCTTCATACTCACATGATATATGTGAAACTACTTAGACCACCATCATCCTTTACCAATGTTTTGAACACATCAAAACTACCTCTAATATCTCATTGATTATTCTCATATGGCTCTATACCACCTATAATACCAACTCAACAATTGAACCTACCAATTAGGTCTCTTTTCTCTTTAGGTATTCATACATAGAAAACACAATCTTAAAATTTTGAAGAAAACACTCAAGTATTTCACATAGCCATATGATTAGATCATATGGGTGAACCCTTTATTAACTCATCTATACCTCCACGTGATTTAGACACTTTAAAACAAACTATAATCACTCAAATAAACTCTCCCAAAGTGACTACTTAGACTATGTTGTCACTTATATTTTCACCCTTTGAGGAGATGTCTTAGCTCTCCTCATTTGAGTGGCACAATTGAAACACCTCTAAGCTTGTGGGTAGCATACAAATGAGCTAAATCTGTAGATAGGGATATCTCTATTGATGTGCCACTTTGGATCACTACTACACCTAAACTTTGTGAGGGAAAAGGGAGAGAGAAAACTAAAAGCAAACTATCCTAAGGGAGGTGATACACCAAATAAGTTGATGACTTCCAACCAGTTGCAAGTTACACATGAGAACAAAGGACTAAATAAACATACACTTTTCTAATTTAAATCTTCTCATATCAATTTTTTATTATGAAGATATAGATGAATGTTTGGGCTTGGAGGGATAGATAGAGACCTTGAATGAAACTATTGAATAGGATAACTCACATAACCTTGACACTTACTAGAAAACTTCACATGACCTACAAGAAGAAGCTATAAATAGGTAAGAGAATGAGACAACATGCTAAGAAATTGATAGTCTTCAATAAGAAAGATCCATCATTCAAGTAAAAATACTATGAATAGTTATATAATAGGTAAAAATAAGTAGTCTTGTTGATCAAATGTATGAAAATGAGTAGGAATTCACCATACTCAGGTGGAACATAAGTTATAAAGGCCAAAATGGCTAGTTTTTATAGAACTTGAGAGAGAGAGAGAGGACAAGAGAGAATTACAAAGGTCACAAGGACACTTGTAAATCTGAGAGAATGAGTTAATTGTGCATGAGAAGATAATGTGAAATGAGCCATGCAAGGTTAGGAAGCACAAGTGTCACCACAAGTCATGAAACTCATGAAAAGTGTAATGAAATTCACTTTGCTAGTTTATAAAATTACATTCATTATTTAGCCTTCTTTAAATGTTTAAAAACTAACTAGGGATAGGTATGATTATTTTAATGAATGGAAAGGGTTACATGCATGCCTCTCCATGCATTGGTTGTAGTCTTACTCATCTGAAATCTATTGAAAGTGATCCATCACTACCTATAGTCTAAAAAACTCCTTTTTCAATTAGCCCTCACACTTGGACTCAAAATTAAATTAAATTTTAAATGAAAATACATAATATGGAGTGAATGACACTAAAAAATACCCTCCATGTCCTTATAATTATCAGGTAAACCTTAAAAATCCATCCACTTGAAGTTCTCACACTTCTCACCATCATGTCCAATATGCTAGTTTTGACTAACTGAGATGAGAGCTCTAGTAGGAAAAATTAGGAGTTATTTTTATGAATTAAATTAACATGAGGGGATATAATAAGTTATAATCCTTCTCATAAAGTTTTTTTCATCTCTTGGAAGTCTCTATAACCTATACAATGCACAAAATAGTCAAAAGAAGAATTTTTGTACCCCATCTGTAAAGATTATATATAACTCATCTTAATGGGGAGTAGCTTGAGAGAGTCCTATATAACCTCAAATCATAATTATAGACAAAATATTACATTATAGTAGCTTTCCATCTCCATTTCCTTCACTAGGTCTTTATAAGGGTTTATTAAGGGTTTTGAGTGCTTTAGGCTCTTAAGGGTTATTCATGCAAATTTAACATTGAAGTTGTAAAAAAAAAATCATAAGAATGAAGATTAGGAACCCTATCAATTTTTTTCAAATGACTGATCTCCCATGCACCAAGACCATATAGTTATGAATGGGTTCTTCTCCTTGTTTTATATAGGCTTGATGTGATTTTGAGTCCAAAAATGGCTTCCCTTGTGCCTTCTCTATAAGTTCAAGGATTTTACACATTTGAAGTGACCCTATAAAAATGATATAATCCATTTGAGTGATCATATAAGGTTATAAGTGTGAATGATTCCCCGTTTAGAAACTAGGTGAGAGGATCCTCATACAAAAAATTGATAAAAATGCAAAAAATAATAGATTTATAAAATTATCAGAAGCACTAAAATGATTATATTGATCATAGGCAACTTCAAAGGGACAACCTCCTTTGAGAAATCTCAATATAATGAATTCATGGATGTCTTTATTGGCCTCAACACTAACTTATATACTAAATCTAATCTAAGTAATTACTACTTCCTATGAATATGGGATAAAAAAATGCTCATAGGTGACTTACAAAGCATATACATCCATAGAAACTATTACACTAAAAAAATAAAGAGAAGGGGTAGCACAGTTTCATAACATCCCTCTCTCTTAGAAAAATATTTATCCTCAAAGCTTCAGATGTGGGAATTGGTGTTGAATCTAAAATAGTGGTTCCCAAGTTGCATCTTCTAGTTACATTCCATACCACTGAATAAAACATCTATGATGAAATGAGAGTGTAGTTGGCATGTACACCTTTACAGGATTGTCTTTGGCTCAAGAAGGATGGATCCTTCATTATCAAGTTTTGGTAAAATAGTTTGCACTCTGATATTTGTGCCAAGAACTTTCTTTAGACAAGAGACATGAAATACTAGGTAAACTTAGGAAGAAGCTGGGAGCTCCAACTTATAAGCAACTGACCCAATATTTTAAAGAACTTTATAAGGCCCATAGAAATTGGGATCCAAGCTTATGACACCCTTTGAGTTTTATGGAGGATTTCTTATATGGTAGTAAGCAAACAAAAACCATATCACCTATTTGAAAGGTACACTCATAATTAAAAGGTACAATCATAACAATGTTGATCAGCTTATTTTTTTATTTTATTTTGTGCCATATGAAGATTACCTCATAAAGTGTTAAGGATCTAATCCTAGGTTTGGAGAATTGTGTTAACCACTTGAACTGATGAAATAATGGGGGTGTACAGAAGGAACACTGGTAGTGCTTGACTATAGATTACTTCATATGTAGTCATTTTCATTAAAGTATGGTAGTTGGTATTGTATCATCATTCAATAAGGGAGAACAACTTTTCCCACTGATATTGTTGTTTTGAGTTGAAGCAATGAAGAAAAGTCTCCAAGAATTTGTTTACAATTTTAGTCTACCTATCTATTTGGGGATTATACCCATAACTCATCTTCAGTTGAGTACCAGTATGATGAAAGAGTTCTATCTAAAAAGGACTGGTGAAGGTTTCATCATGATCAAAGACAATGGAGGAAGGAATGCCATGAAGACAAAAAAATTGGTCTAATAAAATTTGTGTGACTATGGAGGTGGTATATAGATGGTTGAAGGCACAAAAATGACTATATTTGGAGAGGTGATCAACCACAACCAAGATCACTATTTTACCTCAAGATTTAGGGACCCTCTTAATGAAATCCATATAAATATCAATCCAAATCACATTAGGGATAGGTAAGGGTTTGATCAACCTAGGGATGAGTGTTGTTTCACCCTTGTTGCATTGGTAGGTATCACATTCAACCAAAATCTATTGAATTTCCTTTTTTTCCTTCCAAAATAAGTTTCATCATTCTTGCTTATAAGTTTAGAGAAACCTTGAGTGCCATGTAGATGAATAAGAATAAAGTACATAGAATACAACCTACTAAATATTTTTGCTCTGGTGAAGCACTAGGTTACCCTTGCATGATAGATAAGTACCATCCCAAGAATAATGTGGTATAGCAGAGGGGTTAGTGCCCAAATATTGAATGATTTGAGAAAATGAAGATTCATTGACATACCATTATTGTATAACATCCAACCAATTTGGAATAGGCATGAAAATAGCTAAAATGGAATCTTGATCCATAAATGTGCAAGATAAAATATCAATAACAATGGTGTCCTTACCTTTCTTATAAGTGATCTCATAATCATAACCCATGAGTTTACTGACCCATTTTTGTTGTGATGGAATGGAGACACATTATTCTAAGAAATATTTTAGAATTTGGTGATCAATTTTGATGTAAAAATGATTACCTAGTAGGTATGGACACCTCTTATATACTGTGTAGTCATGTAAAATGTGAAACTTGGTAACTTGAGTGTGGATAATGACACCTAGTCCATAGGTCCATCTTGTTTGCTCTCATAACCCTCATAGACATGTTTTCATTGATTCCCAGTCATATGTAGCCTCCTAGATTGAACCCTTACAGACCTAGATTACTCTTTTTATGCTTAATCCATCCCCCTAGGTCCCATCATCCATGGATAATAGTGCCCAAACTTAGACTATAGCACTGAAACCTAGGGTGTCTTGTTTCTAGTGCATTTTAGCTTCTAATGATCATATTCTTTCAAATATTTATCCTAATTCATGTCAAATTAATGCAAATTAATTTAATCCATGATCACTAAATACCCTATAAAATTCCATTAAAATTCCGTTTAGAAGGGTTGGCACTCATTTACAATAGAGAAGAAAGAATACAAGCAAGACTACTCAATCACTTTTCCCTATTCTTTACATACAACCATCCAATAGTATTTCAAGCTTATTCAAACCTTTACACCAATCCTTAGTCATTAAAATTACACCTAATTTCACATTTACTTGAATTTTCATCACACTATTACACTAAGCACTTCAATGGGAGAACTACTTATAGCTTGATCCCTCTTCAGAGTATTGGTATGTAGGTACCATGCCCACACATAGGGTGTGAAGTGTGTCTAGTGTATATTTTACACACTAACCCATCCTCTCCTTTCTCCAAATTTTACATTCAAGTTCAAGCACAAAGAGGACCTAAGGTATTCAATACTAAATCAGGTACATATCAAGCTCTACAAACTTTCAAGCTTTAATATTTCATAGACAGGGTCACACAGACCTGATGCACAAAACCCAAGAAGCTTCGATCACTAGGACAACAACACCAAGATAAGACTAAAGCACTAGAACCTAGAGTGTCCCACTTTCAGTGCTCTTATACAATCAAGAAATAAACTCCAAATTCTTATTTGTGATAATCTCCCAAGCCTACACACATATTTGTAGACCCTATCTCAGTTAGAATAGTACAAAATAAGATAAGTTTGATTTTCTCTCTCTCACTACTATTTTTAAAAAAGCCTTAGTTATAGTCAAATTTCACAAACTAGTAGCCTAATTATTATACATTATTTACTAATTTTATCTACTCAAACCCATTTATTATTTAGGAATTAAACATCTAATTTCCCAAAAATAATAAATCATTGGGTGAACTCGACTTACTTTGAATTTTGAATAAAAACCCTAGGGTAAATTCCTAGCTAATTTTTCACATTAATTTCTAAATTTTTTCTTGAATATTAAAATAAAAAATTCCTCTCAAATTTTAAAATTTTGTAATAAATTTTAAAATAAATTTATTTTAGACCATAATTGCATCAACTAGCTCCCAAATATTTACCAATTATTTTTTGAATTTTTAGTTGCATATTAAAATCAGAAAATCACTTCAAATTTTCAAAAATACATAGTAATTTTCAAAAAAAAAAAAAAAAAACTCAAAACCTTAGTTGCATCTACTAGGTCCCATTAAATCAAGAACTTCCCTATAAATTTCTAAATTTTTTATAGAATACTTAACTCATAAATTCATTTTCAATTTAAAAAATTCATAGTATTTTTCAAAATTATTTTTGAAAAATCCTTAGTTGCATATACTAGCTCCTATTTGATTCTTGAGGTATCCCTTTACGTCCATAATCAAATTGTAAAAATTATGCTCATTTGTTTACAAACTTTTCTTACATTTCTTGAAAATAAAAAGGAAACCATAATTGGCCCTATCATGTACATGAATGATGCTCATTTATTTACAAACTTTTCTTACATTTCTTGCAAATAACAAGGAAACCATAATGGGCCATATCATGTACATGAATGATGAAGTCTATCATATGTTAGTACAAAGTTTCATCCTTGAATTTCATGCTTGTGTTTCATTATATGGGATGATATTACAAAATTCATTGCCAAAAATGCACAAAATTTCAATTTTTTTTTTGCTTATTCTCTTTTGCTCATAAAAAATAATTACCAACTCCATTTTGATAAATGCATTAGAAATGCCATAGTTCATGTCAAATATATTTATGAATTCTTGTACAAATCCATGATCTCAACCCTTTGCTTTCTATCTCTCATGTGGATAAATTTTCAAGTTTATCATGCTAAAAAAATTAGAAATGTCATGACTCAAGTAAAAATTTTCTATGGATTAATACACAAATCCATGCTCTCTATCCCTTGTTATCTATCTATCATGTGGAATGTCCTTTATAATAATATTTCTATACATGGTTTTTACTTAGATGTTTCTAAATATTTGGCTACTTTTAAGTATCTCCTTATCACTACTAGACACAAGTAAACACTAGTGGTTATATATATCCCTCCTCTCTTCAAACTTGGTTCATCTAGATTTTATCCTACACCTACTACCATCTTTATGTCTATAGTAGATCATACGGTACATGTTATCACCCAAGTTTATGAAGATAGGTAGGTTGATTAAACCCATGGTTATAACTTTATCACTCAGGTTAGCACCCCTTCCAATATAGTTTTAACTCCTCTACTTGTTACAATTCTTCCTCTAGTCTAGATTTATCCATAGTCGAGACCTTCATCACTAGCACAAAAAATTCATACACTTCCATAGCTTCAAGATTATATATAGTTTCCCACTATAGTATTCATACCCAGGGTAGTATCATTGAGATCTCATGCATCTACACATAGAGCACATGTTTAGAGAGATTCTCCTACCACTAGATACGTCCTTTAGAGCCCCATAGTTGCATCCACTTCTCAAATTATAAGGGGACCCCATAGTTAGTTTCCACTATAGACATTTCAAATTTGTTACAACATACATATATTTTAGAGCCATAGTCTTAGCATTTCCATTTTGCTTCATGATCATGCACGATACTTCTTCTTGATATAGGACAACATGATAGTGAGTATCTTATGAGACTCATTGGTTAGTATCATATTTTCTCAGCCTTACCTATACATAGTTTATTATTTTTGATTGTACATAGTTCAAATATTTGAAAAATACAAAAACAATATAACCTTTCAAAAATCCAAAAACATTCAATTATAATAAAACACCAAAAACATTTTGCTTATATGCATCATTCATGTTTTATATTGCTAATATCATGCTAGGAATTACATTTTATATTTCATGCTATTGTATGTCAATTTATTTACATTACCATGCTTCACTTAATCTTATTTAAGTGTGTAAAATGACATCTAGCTATTTGATTTCTTCACTCTACCCATTGAGGGGGCATACTACTTCTACATTTGAGACACACATTGTTATACATACCCACTGGGGCATATTCTACATGAATACACCATCTAGGTTATGTCATTCCTACACTACACACTCCAAGTTGTCACGATGATGTACATTAATTACCATATTACAAAAATTATTATATCGACATGTCACTAGTATCTAGCACTTGTGTATTTATTAGTATATACCTAGTCTTATACTAAACATGTCTTGCATAATTTCACTCTTTCTTTGATTAGTTAGATGTGATTCTATCTTTCATGTTATTACATGCTTTATCTTCTTGCTTAGTGTAGCTTGTTGGATTACATTTACAAATCTTGCTTGTCTCTTGTATGTGCCTTAGGAAATTTTCCAATGTCCTTCTCTTCTATTCATGTGTGTGCCTTAGGACATTTACCAATGTCCTTTACCTGTACTCCTATATGTGATTATGGATTCCATGCCAACTTGCTTATTTTAATCATATGTGTATATGGAATTTAAACATGCCTTGTATGTTTATTTTCTAGTTTGAGAGATATGTGCCCATGTCCCTTGATTTCTTGGCCCCTTTGCCACTCTTATATGGTTCTTGCTTCTTGCTTTGTATGCTTGTTGCCTAATTGATTTTATTATTTTTAATGCAATGATCCATATCATGCATTTCCTTACTTTCTTGGATGCCATGATGAACATCATGCTCTATCCCTCCTTGATAATAACCAACACTTTTGATTCTAATTTATTACATTTCATATATTATTACATTATTATATCTATCTAGTCATACCCCTGTTGATCTAACAATATCTCAATACAAACCTTGTTATATCTCAAGATATTTTATCAATTACCATTATTATATCATAGATCTATGAAACATAACACACTTGCAAGGATCATTCTTCTGACAGAAGTCATTGTAACATATTCATTCCTACCCTCAAAATAAGGGGTAATAAATATAGGTTTTGTCATAGAGATCAAATCTCCTAATAGTCAAAAAATAATTTTTAGAATACTCAGAACAAAATTCAGACATCAAACTATGTAGAATAGACCATGTAGATAGTAGATAATATAGAATAGTTACTATATTTGGCCCTAGAAAATAGTGCCAAAGTTGGAATATAATGCTGGAAAATGGGGTGTCCTATTTTTGGTGTTCCTATCTAGACATCAAAAAAATTAGTTTCTCCAAAAATAGACAAAAAAGTGATTTCAATCATAGGTTTGTCAGCTCAGTATAATCTAGATTCAGCATGTTTCAATACATTTTTTTCTTAGAGAATAAAAATATAGAGGGCATCATGCACAACATGATGGCTCTCACTTCTAGTTTCAGATTAGGTAGTTGATATAACTTCTAGATCAAAA
This sequence comes from Torreya grandis, assembly GCA_037957365.1. Classification (NCBI taxonomy): domain Eukaryota; kingdom Viridiplantae; phylum Streptophyta; class Pinopsida; order Cupressales; family Taxaceae; genus Torreya; species Torreya grandis. The sequence goes on along the minus strand of JARHVA010003625.1, from coordinate 151,391 downwards.
TCCATGTTCAAGACACTAGTGATTGAGGGCAATGTGCACAACACATTGATCCTCCTCTTTTTTGAGTTTAGTTTATTTCCCAAACATTTCTTAGTAGTTGCATGCCCTACTCCATCTAAAAGTGGTTGGCATCCTTTTTTAATTTTGGATTTCATACGAGCTTAACTTCTCAAGTACCTGAGTTCTTGAGTTGGATTCCACATAAGCCTATTGCACTAGTTTTAGAGTGGCTTTTATACAAGCCTAATCTCCATCTTTCGAATGGCCAAGAGTGGCCTAGTTTTAAAAATACATTCAATTATCTATGAAAACATTGTTAGATCATATTAAATTCATGGGATTCAAGAGCCATCTCATATGACATCTATTTCATACTAGTATTGCTTCATAACTTCAATTCATGTGGCAATAATGGAGCCAAAGGGATAGCCTTTACATTCTTGAGCCACCTATTCAAAGGGATCAGATGCATAGTCCAAACATTGATTGACACATGCATGATTAATTATCTTCAATCTTGAGCCACCTATTTAAATGGATTAGACACATAGTCCAAACATTGATTGACATATGCATGATTCATTATCTTCATTTAGTTGGTGACAATGGAGCTAAAGGTCCTGACTTTGCATTCTTGAGCCACTTCTATGTAATTTATCACTTAGCTCCATTCATGATATTACTTTTGGTACAACACACACCTAACACAATCTAATATCACAATAGGTTTTGTATTGGTTCACATACCGAGTGAGGTGTATTCATTCCTTTCTCTTGCTCTCTCTCTTACCTAGATTTTGTACATTCTTTTTTTAGATATAGCATATCTAGTAAGGATTGATCTACTCTATGTTTTTCATGTATATTCACACTTCATACCATGTTATATTTATGCACATATAGCATCATACAACTTCATGAGCTTCACCTTTATAGGTAAGTTCAGGTATGCTTTCTATTTTTCTTTTATCCTAGTATTTCACTTTATTGCATCAATTTAATAAAGCGGGGGCGGGGGGTAAAATTTAGTCATATAAAATATGAAATTTGGTAAATTTATTTTCTAATGACACCCAATCCATAGGTCCATCTTGCTTGCTCTCATGACCCTCATATGCATATTTTCACATATTCCCAATCATCCATAGCCTCCTAGATTGAACCCTTGTAGACTCAAATTTCTCTTTCCATGCTTAATCCATCCCCTTAGGTCCCATAAACCATGGATAATAACACTCAAATTTGGACTATAGTGTTGAAACATAGGGTGTCATGTGTTTAAGTGCATTTTAGCAACTAACAGTCATATTATTTTGAATCCTTATCCTAATTCATGTCAACCTAATGTGAATTAATTTAACCCATGATCATTAAATCCCATATAAAATTCCATTCAAAGTCTACTTAGAAGGGTTGTAACTCATTTACAAGAGAGAAATAAGAATACAAGTAAGACTACTCAAGCACTTTTCCCTATTCTCTACATATAGTCATTTAATAGTATTTCAATCTTATTCAAACCTTTACACTAGTCCTTAGTCATTCCAAGTACACCTAGTTTTGCATTTACTTGAATTTTCATCGCACTATTTCACCAAGTACTTCAATGGGAGAACTACATATAACTTGATCCCTTCTTAGAGTATTGGTATGTAGGCAATGTGCCCACAAACGGGGTTTGAAGTGCATCTGCCATATCCTTTACACACTAACCCTTCCTATCCTTTCATAAAATTTTACATTAAATTTTAGGCATAAAGAAGACCTAGGGTATTGAAGACTAAATCAAGAACATAGTGAACTTCATGGACTTCCAGGATTTGATATTTCATAGGCAAGGTCACATAGACCTAACACACAAAGCCCAAAAAGCTTAGATCACCAAGACAATAGCACCAAGATAGGACTAAAATGCAAGAACCCAAGGTGTCCCACTTTTTATGCTCTTATCTAATAAAAAATAGAAATCTAAATTCTTGTTTATGATAGTCTCCCAAGCCTACACACATATTTCTAGACCCTAGCTTAGTCAAAATAGTATAGAATAAGATAAGTTTGATTCTCTCTCTCACTACTATTTTTAGAAAATCCCTAATTAAAATAAAAATTCATAAATTAATATCATAATTATTTTAAATTATTTATTTATTTTATCTATTCAGACCCATTTATTATTTAGAAATTAAACATCTAATTTCCCAAAAATAATAAATCGTACTACATGTAAAATGGCCATCATTTTCTTCTCATAAGTAGAGAGTACTAAATTATTTCCAAAAAGAGATTTTATGGTGAATGCAATGGGGTATCCTTCTTAGAGGAGAACAACACCAATTATATTGTCACAAGCATCACTTTTGATAGTGAAGGTCTTGGCAAAATCTAGCATAGCTAGAACAAGTGTAGTACACATAGCTTATTTTAGTTCTTTAAATGCATACTCAATAGCTTGTGTCCATGTAAAAGCATACTTTTTAAAAATATATATCAGTGGAGCTAAAATCTTCCTGTAATCCTTGAAAAATTTGTGATAGTATCCATTTAGACCTAAAAAACCATGGAGGCTCTTAAGTGTTTAAAGATGAGGCCAAATTGTCATGATAGCTATTTTTTCAAGATCTACCCAAAATCCTTGGTTTGAAACAATATGCCCAAGATAATCCACTTCATCTTATCCAAAAGCACATTTGGACTATTTAGCACAAAGATGATGTTTAGAGAGAAGTTTTAGTGCAAGATCCAAATGTTGGAGATGTTCAGACCATGTTTTACTATAGATGAGGATATCATTAAAGAAGACCAGAATGAATTTCTATAGGTAGGGCCAGAATATTTTATTCATCAATGCCTAGAATGTTTAAGGAGAATCAGTGAGGCTAAAGGGAATGATCAAAAACTCATAGTGGCCATCAAGTGTACAAAAATTATCTTAAGGATATCATCCTCATGAAGCTAGATCTAGTGCTATCTAGAGTGGAGATACAACTTGGAGAAAAAATGAGCATCATGAAGCTCATCAATAACAAGGATTGGAAAATTATCCTTGATTTTGATGTGATTAAGTGTAAATAAGTCAATTCAAAGATGCCATGACCCATCATTTTTGCATACAAGGAGAATGAGAGAAGAATATGGGTTGGTACTAGGGCAAGTAATGCCTTGCTTCAATAAGTGTCGAATGAGCATCTCAATCTTTGTATTTGATGAAATGGGTAGTGGTAAGGCCTAATATTGGGAGGAATGATTCTAGGAAGGATTTTAAAATAATGGTCCTCTAGCCATAAATGGGGTAATCCCACTAGTTTAGTAAAGACACATACATACCTATACATAATGGTTTGTAGATCAGGTGGAGTAGTGGAGATTGTTGATGGTTGCATTTGAATAAAATGGAGCTAGGAAATGATGCCATGTGAATTATTTTTTATAATATTATCTATATGATGTGAACTTATGATGCTTAGAGACCTTAGTTGTAAGCCTTTCAATGTGTGTTTTTGCCCATTGTCTAAAAACTACATCTAAAGTTCAACAAAATCCCATAAGATGGGCCCAAGTGTGCATAACTATTAGGTGCCTAAAACAACATCACATCCACCTAAGGGCAAGGAAAACATGTTAGATTACAAGTTATAATATCTAATAGAGATATTCACATTATGAAACCTCCATTTGTAAGGTAATGTGCCCCCATTGGCAATCATGAATTCAAAGTTAGATCAAGTATGGATAAAATAATTAGCTTATTTGGTGATCTAAGGGTCAATGAAGTTATGAGTGCTACATAAATAAATGAATATGGTGAGGGGAAGATTCATGAATTAAACCTTGACCCTTATGGTTTGTGGGGTGGTGACTCCTACTAAGGCATAAAGAGAGAGATCTATAGTTGGTCTTCATAAAAATTAGGTTCCACAATTAGTGAATCTTCTTATAGATCATCTACTATATCTTAAGCATCTTTAAAAAATTAGTTTCAATCAGAGAATCCAAATATAGTAGGTAGATCTTTTGCTCTACACATCAATGTCCCTGACTGAATTTATCATCACAATTATAATAAAGTATTTTCTATCTATGAGCTCACATCTCTTCTTTAATCAAATGCTTGACATGAGTGATTCTAGGGGATGGCATTGTTTGAGATCATTATGGAGTTGTATTTCTGAATGGAGTAGAGTTAGATTTGAATCATTATTGAGTTATCATCTTGTCCTCTATCAACTTATCCAACCCTAGGGATTCCATCATTATGTTGGGTTGAAACATTTTGACCTTTGATCGATTTACATCCTCTAGTTTACTGACAAAGTAACTCCTAAAGAATTTATTGAATAATCCCTTTTTGTGATTGGCTAGTTTTTAAAATTTTATTTGATATTCTCTCATGGTTCCTTTTTGGTGAAGTTTAGTGAGCACTCTAATGAAGTCATAAAAAGTACTATGGCCAAACCATTACAAAATAAGGGTGCAAAAATTAGTCTAGATGGGCTCATCATGAGCTTTGGTATACCAACAAACCATTGAAGAGCTTCATGTTCCAAGTGAAAGGATGCAAGTGGGACCTTATTGGAATAAAAAGTATTATGTAGACTAAACTAATGTTCTACTAAATAGATCCATCCAATCAAATCTACATCATGGAATCAAAGAAAATTAAGATTCATCCTATGAAAATTGTTAGAAGAAGAAAACCCTATGTCTGAAGAGGAATTTGGATGCCATCTGTTGTTTGTAGTGGTATGTTGAAGACTAAGGCCAAGATTTTTTTCATCAAGATATTTGATGTGGGTCTTGAGGGTGGAATTTCCATCCTCCATGTTTTTAGCTCCTGTTTAAGTTACTACCATGACCAGAATAAGAGAATTGTTTTAGAAAAGGGTGGGAAAACTAGAGTTAAGACATGTTTAGTAAAGGAATTTTTTAATTTGGGTGAAATTATAATGGGTAAAGGTAGTTTTAAATTTTTTTTTGCATAGTGATAGTATGATTGACAAAGGCGAGGACAATTTCAAGAGTGAAATTGGAAAAAATAGAAAATTTATCAAAGAAGGTCAAAGGAGTAGAAAATCAAGAGGAACATTATGGAAAAATTTCAAGGCAAATAGAGAAAAATAGAAGTTATGGAAAATTCTAAAAAATGGGTAAATTGAGATTTATGGGAATTAGGAGTGGAATTGGGATATGAAACCTCAAGGAAGAAAATGTGGGGAATGGAAATTTTAGGTGTTTGAATAAAATTTGAGGATAAATGAGGCTACATATGGAGAGATATAGAAATTTTATTATTTTTTTCTATTTTTGGTTACTATGTTTTATAAATAATGTCTACTAGGATATGCTAAAACAAGTCTATAGATCTGATATGGTAGTTTTCTAATACTCTATCGGTAATATGATAAAAATGGTATGGCAAGGTTACTAATACTTTTATAAAGATATGATATGGTAGTTTTTATACTCTATTGGTAATATGTTAAAACTGGTATGACAAGTCTAAAGATCTAATATGGTAAGTTTTTTGATACTCCACGATAATATTCTAAAACTGATAAAAATGGGCCCCAAGTTTTAATGGCTACCTAAAAGTTTAAAGATATCATTATGGCCACCAATGCCATCTAAGTGAGTACCGCTCTCTAGAAATTTTTATCCATGGATTTATCTCTTAGTGATAGATTTTGGTTTTTTGCATAGTGATAATTGGTCCTCTCAATGGGCCAACTACTTTGGGGTTCTTGTGGTAATCCTCCCAATGAGGTTTAAGGATTTCACCCAAGCACTTACCATAGTTATATAGTCAGGTTCTACCTTGATTTGAAATAGATTATTGTGATATAGGAATTTATTTAAATGAATTATGCCATAGACTTAAGATTTTCTAAAAAATTATAGAAAGAAATTATGGAGTATAATAAAGGTAAGACTTTTTAAAGGAAAGAAAATTGGCCCTAGAAAGTGCTCTCATACTAGATGAGAGGATCTTATGGCAAAAAATTAATAAAAATGCATGAAATAATAGAGTTAAAAAATTGGCAGAAGCACTAAAATGATTATATTGATCACATTCCACTTTGAGGGGGTAACCTCCTTTGAGCAAGCTCAATACAATGAATTTGTGGATGCCTTCATTAGCCTCAACACTAAATTATATACTAAATATAATATAAGTGATTAATAATTCCCATGAATTTGGGATAAAACAAAATTATTATGAGACAAACTACAAAGCATATGCGTCCATAGAAATTATTACACTAAAAAAATAAAGAGAAGAGGTAACATGGGTTCATAACACTAGCCCTAAACCTTGCATAATAGGAATAATATACAAAATTGATTTATCATGATTTAGAATATATCCCAATAGCTTATACATCTATTTTATGAACCTAAAAACATGTTGAAATGGATTATAAATCTCATCCCATGCTAGATTTGAAGTTACCCTTTTATTTGGACTCTAAGCATAACTATGACTCATAAGCCTATCTACACGTTTGAGGGTTTAGACTTACTTTTAAGGATTATTAACTCTATTATTAGTATCATATGTTTTAAATACACATTCCTATTTTTATGGTTAGATCAACATTTGGCCTATTCTTTTGAGCTTACTCTCTAAAGCCTGTCAGTTTGCATTTAAGGGAAGTACCCTCTATCTAAGACAAAATATAAGGTAATTACCCTATTTGTTTAGACCAAATAACCATTTAATAATATTTTTTAAGTTTAAAATACCTTCCCTACAAACTTTATCCCTTTTTCATCTCATATGACCCTCTAAAAGCATAAAAACCAAAACAGACTGCTAGGCAAAGACTATGTGCAGGATTTTCATATGAATTGTGTCTTGCTTGTTTAAATCTCCCATTTTGAATTATTTCCCATTTTAAATATATTTTTAAGATCATAATATTACTAATGAAGTTTTTCATAGGTTTTTTTCATCATTCTAACTCTTCTTCTACTCTTTACATGCACCTTGAGCTCACAAGATTGAGTTCTCTTTCTTGACTGTGATACCCTCCTTCCTTGATTCATGTAGGTGTAATTTTACCTAATTAGAATTTAGTCATGATGTTTGAAGACCCTAATTAAATATTTAAATCCAAATATAATCTAATAATATTTTAATTCACCTTGAATGGGCTAAAATATCACCAAGACACCAAGTTTAGGTCATTGTCTGCATATCAAGCTATAGATGCTTATTTTCCTATAGAGGGACACCTATTAGTGTCCATGAAACTTGAAACACTACATATTAATATCATCATAATGATTTACATGTAATTTTTTACATAATTCCATCAATTTTTCCATTACATACATGAATGTATGTTTCAATTATTCTTCAGGATGTCAAAAAGTCATTCAAAACTCAAAACTTATAGATGTTAATGTACATTTTTAGTGTCTTTGTAGGCAACTTTGATCCTTAAAACTTCCAAGCTCCATAAATACTCTTGGATTTATCTCTATCATAGTTATTCTCCATGTTAGAGGCTACAATTTATACTGAGATACATGTTTCAAAAGTCATTGCAACCATGTTATAAGACCTCCAATAAAATACCTTGGATCTCTATTTTTATAGTTTAGGGATTTGGTCTCAAAACTCAATCATCACCTTTTAAGGGTTGTTAAAAGTATACATATTAGTTTATCAATTTATATGAGCTTAATATAATCTCCTCAACACACTAGGATCTTAAGGAGAGACTCATCACTAATTTAAATACCTCAAAAAGACTCCTCTCTGTGGTACCACCTACAGGTGGTTATTCCAATGCACATGCAATAAATGGTCTTATGAGCAATGTGTATGATTTGTAGGTTTTAATGTTGTTTAGACATTTTAAATAGTTTAAAAATGAATTTATTCACATTAAGACTTCATGGATTAGTTCCATCACTTTATCCAACCTTATTCATGTAAGTAGTCTCATTTCTCTATGTTATGACATGTAGGTAGGCATTTTCACATATAGGTAGTAAGTGCAAGTGTGGACAATGTGCATTATTTTGACAATTTCCTAAGTTTTATTCATATATAGAGGATTTAAAATATATTATTTGAATTATTAAGTACCTTAATGATCTCAAATACCTCCTTCAAACCTAACATCCTACATGAGGTACCTCTTGTAGATGAACACTATCATATGTAGGCATCAAATGTGAGTTTGGGTGATGTGCATTATTTATAACTTATCATGAGTTATAGGGTTATAAAAATAGATTAAAATTTATTATTCACATTATAAAAATCTAAAACAAGTTTTAATAACTTCTTTTAAATGTGAACTCTTCCTTCATGGCACCTTTAGGTGTATGTTCATTAATGGTGGAAGACTGTATACATTGCATATGACTGCAAAATCATGGAAATGGATTTGAATAATCAATTTAAAAGGTAAATTTAATCAATATAACATTAAAAATGACCTATAACAACCATCTAAATCCATGATCAAGCATGAAGATCTTGAAAATGGTGAAAAACTACTTATAACATAACATAGTGCATTCACTAGTAACCTAAGTTACTTTGCCCATCAAAAAACCATAAATGATGAAAATAAGAATGGATATAATCTGAGAATATATCCAAAATATTTTGTATTAAACATCACTATTTGTCTAATATGGGCCTATCCAAAATAGAGCAAAACCTATAGGGTATAGGAAATATTGAGAAGAAAAACATAGTCAACTTGTAAAAGATGGTTCATAAAGCATGTTCAATTAATATTAAAAATATTATTATGTAAATGGATCTCTCTATGTTTAATACCACCTCCCAATTTTTTTTGACCTGAAACCTCCTCAACTCTCCATACCAAGCATAAACCTGCTGACCACTTGTGTGTGTCTAAAAAGGCAAAGAAGGAGCAAAATGGTTTATTCTCAATAATGGAACTTATATATAATTTAAATCATGTAAATTAAATTTAGGAATATTAATATACATTCCATGGCCTTCTCCCATGTATCACCTTCCCTCATGGGCCATAAAAGTGCCAAACTCCCCTTTTGTAGTTGATTACTTCATCTTCAATTAGATAACCTACAAGTTTCAGATGAGATTAAAATTTTTGATAGGTAAAATGAATTATTGTACATTTTATAGGAAATAAGGAAACTTGGTCACATTTAAAACCATGCCACTTGCATTTATGACCCTTAAATGCCTATTAAATAACTAAAAATGACATATTAACTAATTAGATCATGACCAAGGATAATAAGGCATTAAATGACATAAAATATCATATAATACACCATATGAAATAATATAAAACCCTATATAAACCTATAAATATCAATTTTTCTCCTATAAGGGTCCCAATTTAACCTTGAATTCAAATTTGGTTAATAAAATGGTGACTCATAGGGGTAGTATGCCTGCTATACTAACTAGACCAATAGTCTTATCAGTCCATTGGGATTATGGAGTCATATGGAGTCTAAAACAAAAACAAGGAGACCTTAGATCATTTACCACAAAATTTGATCAAGACAAGACCGCTTGAATACCACAACCACACACAATAAAAGACACACATAAAGCAAAAGCAAACACACATGTGCTTCATGAGCACTTATGGAACACACACACCAAAATAAATAGACTAACTCAAACACTAACGAACCTAAGATTAAAAATCCCTCTTGGATAAAATGGTAATTTTTAAACCCTTCTTACTTCATGACATGAAGGAATGAATGAAACATATAGTCTTTTGATCCTTGATATTGATGCCTCCAACTTTTTCATGATGTTTGTCAACTTTATTGGCATGATGTTCAATGAGAACTAAGAATTTTCAAATAGGTTGGCTATGTAAATTAAATATTATTTCATCCAAATAGCCTCAAATTCCTCATATGGATCCCTAATTACAACCTCTAATGGTGATTCAACAAGGCATACCTTCTTGATTTCCATAGTGCTCTCAATAATATTAGGTTTTTTCTCAGTTACAAGTTCTTATAGCTCATAAATGAGATTTGAATATTCTACCCAGTATTGGTCATTGTACTCCATGGAAGACTCTTTCTTCACCTTTTCATGTACTTTACCCTTAACTTGGAAAATCTCTTCAAGATCTTGAAATAACTTCATTTATAAATGCCAATCATCTTTGTCCTCTTTATCATCTAGAACCATTACCTCTTCAATAATATCTTCTTGATGTGTGTGGTCATAAATATGGTGTTATTAAAGATATAATGAATCTAATGGTGATTCAAAATCAGGCTAAGCTATTAGGTAATCTTCAAGAACAATGACTTCCACCTTAGTCTCAAAATATTTTCCTAGGATTGAAACCTCTTTAGGGGTGACTTGAAATTGTTTTCCATCCTTAATAACACATTCATATTCAAAATTTAGGATATATTCATGGATATAAAGTTAAATTTCAACTATCATAACCTAAATTTTCTTATTTAGGGATACAATATCTTCCATCTCCTTTTCCTTCTTGGTGATGCCAAGATTAGGCATTCTAAAATCATGTGACTTAGCTCAATGAGGATGCCAAGGAGGTATGTTTTATTCACGCAAAAGTTATAAATTATTATCAACCAAGTTATCTTATTTAGTTTCCCACACCATAGGTCCATCAAGGAAAATAATTATAGGGTGCAGAAAAGATGAATTAGTTGGTGGAGGTGGAACATAGAACTCAAAATCAGATTGAGAGTGAAATGTAGGGGATTCTTTTGGAAGCTCTTGAGGAAGAGGAGGAGAACCTTGGGATAAAATAGATTGATTTTATTCCTTCCATTTTAAAATCACTTCATTAACATCTGATTTATTTTTATCACTCTCTTCAGGAAGGCTATATGGGGTGTGTTTAGGCATATGAGCTTCTTTAGGCTCTAAACCTTCCATAAGACCTTGACTTAACAATTTCATCCTTGAATATAACTCTTTAATTTTATTAGATAGGTTCTCTTGGAAAATTATTTATTTAATTTCATATGAATATTCATGAGGATGAGGAGTAAAATATGGCTGACATGGAAGATAAGGTTTCTCTAAGAAAGGGTGGGAAGGGCTTGCATAGGATCAAGTTCTTTCTCGACTTCACACTCTTTATCAAGACTTATATCCTCTTTCTTTCCCCATGATTCCACAACCTTATTATATATTATGATGTTATGATTGGGAGTCTATTATTAAGGTAGTGATGCACTTTTATGAGTGGATGAAGTGTTCAAGAACTTTGGATCTCCTTAAGCTTGGATTCTCTACCTTGTCTCCAACTTGGGATCTCATATCTAGAGGTTTATTCTTAAAGTGGGGCTGAAATTGGAAAGGGAAATGAGGGATAAAATTCCACTTCTTTTTATGATGATATATATTGTTTTATCTACCTATTGGCCAACTCAATATACTTATAAATATTTTCTTTAAAAACCAAGTTTATCTTTCTAACTTTATCTTCCAATTGATTAGGGAAAAGATGAATTTGATAAGCCTGATTGGGCTCATGAAAAAGGATCAAGTAGGATTGATAGAAATATTGTAGAAGTGGATATGTATGATGATAGGTTTGGTGAGGCTACTTATCATGAATTTTTATCCTATCTTCCAAGGATGAAATTATGCCACTCACTTTTAACATCTCACTTTTGATCCTTTGCTAGTTGGATCTCTCAATAGGTGCCCACTCTCTTTTGAATAGCTCTAATGAATATCTCACCTTGTGAATGAAATGAATAGGAATATATTGAACATGTCCCCTTAGTGTTTTAAGATCCAACATGTACTTATCATATCCTAAGAGTGTTTAATTGAAATTTTTAATGGATTGATTAGAGGAGTGACTAGGTTGACTAGGAAGAGCAAGATATTGAAGAGGCTAGTTATAGGACTGATACACTTCATGAAAAGGTTGGAAAGGATCATATTGGAATTAATAAAGATCATATTAAAGCTGGTAAGGATCATGACAAGGTTGATATAAAATTCCATAAAGTTGATAAACCTCACTAACTTATGTAAAATAATACTCAATGCTAAATTCAGCCATCGAACTTCATTAGGAAGCAAAAACACAAGGAATGGTTATCAAAAATCTTCAAAATGAATACTTGGGTTTCTTGACCAACTGATATAACTTTGGAGTCACCATTGATATTTATATAGATGCCTCCAAAGGTTGATGTGTTGAAATACAACACCAAAAATATTTAAACTTCTTGGACTAATAGTCCCATTAGGTGTGCCAAAAACTATTGTCACTTGGATTTGCACCATTTTAGGAGATGTCTCATCTCCCCTAATCAAAGTGGCATAATTGAAACACCTCTAGGATTTTGGGTAGCCTATGAATGAGGTGAATCTCTAGATGGGGATAACTCCCTTGATGTACCACTTTAGATCACTACTACACCTAAAATTTGTGAGGGAAAAGGGAGAGAGAAAATTGAAAGAAAACTATCTTAAGGGAGGTTATACAACAAATAATTTGATGACTTATAACTAGATACATATTACACATGAGAACAAAGGACTAACCAAACATACACTTATCTAATTTTAATCTTATCCCATCAATGTTTCATTATGAATTTGTGGATGAATGTTTGGGATAGGAGGGATGGAAAAGAGGCCTTGAATTTCACTAGTGAATAGGTTTAGTAACTTAACCTTTAAAATTTATATAACACTTCACATGACCTACAAGAAGAAGCTGAAAATAGGTGAGAGAATGAGACACCATGCTAAGGAATTCATAGTCTTCACTAAGCAAGATCCATCATTCAAGTAAACACATTATGAATAGTTATGAAAGAAGTAAAAATTAGTAGTCTTATAGATCAAATGGTATTAAAATGAGTAGGGATTCACCATAGTTAGGTGGAGCATAAGTTATAAAGGCCAAAATGGCTAGTTTTTACAGAAATTGAGAGAGAGAACAAGAGATAAGTCTAAAGGTAAAAAAGACACTTGTCAAGATAAAATAATGAGTTACTTGTTCATAAAAAGAGGATGAGAAATGAACCATGAAAGGTTAGGAAGCATAAGTGTCACCATAAAATAATGAGTTACTTGTTCATAAAAAGAGGATGAGAAATGAACCATGAAAGGTTAGGAAGCATAAGTGTCACCCCAAGTCATGAAAATCATGGAAAGTGACATGAAATTCCCTTTTCTGGCTCAAAAAAAATCCTTAATGATTTAGTCTTGTTTGAACATCCCAAAACTAAATATGGATATGTCTAGTGATTGTAATTAAGGATAAGGATTTTATACATGCCTCTCCATGCATTGGTTGTAGTCCTACTCATTTGGAATATCCTATAAGTGAGTCATCACTAATTAAAGTAAAAAAAACTCCATTTTTATTCACCCCTCACACTTGGATTTATTTTTTGGTAGGAGGGATTGGATGACACTTTTAAAGACCCATTACGGCCTTAAAATACTCAAATAGACCTGAAAATGACATCCACTTGAAGTTATCACACTTCTCCCCATCATGTCCACTATGCTAGTTTTGACTGGCTAAGATGAGATCTCTAGTAGACACACTTAATATTTTTTTTTTATGAATTAAATGAACATGGTGGTTTATCCCAAATTAATATCCTTCTCCTAAAGTTGGTTTCATCTCTTTAAAGTCTCTATAATGTACAAAATACACAAAATAGTCAAAATAAGTAGTTGTTTACCCTATCCATATAGATTCCATATAATAAATCTTGATGGGGAGTATATTTAGAGAGTCTTATACAACCTCAAATCATCATTCTAGACAAACTATGCCATTAGAGTAGCTTTCCATCTCCATTTCCTTCATCAAGTCTTTACAAGGGTTTAACAAGGGTTTTGAGTGCTTTAGGCTCTTAAGGTTTGTTCATGTAGATTTGATGTTGAAGTTGAAAACAATTTTCACAATAATTAATACTAGGAACCCTATCAACTTTTTCCAAGTGCTTGAGCTCCCATACACCAAGACCGTATAGTTATGAGCTCTTCAATTTCACCTCTTAGGTTGTTCTTATTTTACATAGGCCTAATGTGATTTTGAGTCCAAAAATGGATTCCTTTGTTAATTATATAATTTTTTTAGGATTTTTAAAATATTAATTGACCATTTAAACATTATCTAATCCATTTTAGTGACCATCTAAGGTTACAAGTGTGAATGACTCCCCATTTGGACACTAGGCCTAAACTTTGCCTAATAAGCTTGAGTTGTCCTAATGTCCAAAATTGACTTTATCATGACTTAAAATACATATAAATATATTATAAATGTCTATTATGACCATAAAAACATTCCTAAATATGTTATAAATTTCATCCCATGCTAGAGTTGAAGTTACCCTTTCATTTGGATTCTAAGCATAACTATGCCTCATAAGCATGTCTGCACTTTGGAGATTTTATACTTCCCTATATGGATTATTACATATAAAATTAGTATCCTATGTTTTTTTATGTCTTTTTCAACTCCAAATTTATATTTTCATGTTTATATAAACCTTTTTCCTATTCTTTTCACCTTACTCTCTAAAGCTTGCCAGTTTGCATTTAAGGAAAGTACCCTCCTTCTAAGATAAAACAGAGGGTAATTCCCTTATTTTTTTAGAAAAACTAGACATTTGAGAATATTATTTAAGTTTAAAATACATTACCCATAAAAATTTATCCCTTTTTCATCTTAGATGACCCTCCAAAATCACAAAAACTAAAACACACTACTAGGTAAAGACTCTGTGTAGGATTTTCATATGAACTATGCCTTACTTGTTTAGAACTCCCATTTTCATCATTTTCCATTGTAAATATATTTTTAATATCATAATATTACTAATTAAGGTTTAAATAGGTTTTTTTCATCATTATAACTCTTCCTCTACTCTTTATCTACACCTTGAGCTCACAAGATTGAGTTCTCTTTCTTGACTATGATACCCTACTTCCTTAATACTTGTAAGTGTACTTTTCCCTAATTGTATTTTAGTCACTATGTTTGAAAACCATAATTTAATATTTAAATACACATATAATATTATCATATTTTTATTCACATTTAATGGGATAAAACATCACCAAGACACCAAGTTTAAGTCATTGTCTACCTACCCAGCTCTAGGTACTCATTTTCCCATAGAGAGACACCTATAGGTGTCCATGAAGCTTGAAACACTACATATTAACATAATCATAATGATTTTAATATCAATTTGTACATTATTCAATAAATTTTTCCATTATAAACATTAAGGTATGTTTCATTTGTTCATTAGGATGTCAAAAAGTCATTCAAAACTTAAAACTTGTAGTTGTTAATGTAGGTTTTTAGTGTCTTTATAGGCAACTTTGAGCCTTCAAACTTCCATGATCCATCAATCCTATTAGATTTATATTTATAATATTTATTCTCCATGATATAGGATAAAATATTTACCTATATATATGTTTAAAAATTCATTGCACCCATGTTATAGGACCTCCACCAAAATGCCTTGGATCTCTGTTTTCACAGTTTAGGGATTTGGTCTCAAAACTCAATCATCACCTTTGAAGGGTTATTAAAAGTATGCCTAGAAATTATAAATTTATATGAGATTAATATAATATCCTCAACACACTAGGATCTTAAGGAGAGACTCATCACTTATTTCAACACCTCAAAAATACTCCTCTCTATGGTACCACCTATAGGTAGTTCTTCCAATGCACAGGTAGTAAATAGTCTTATGAGCAATGTGAATGTTTTGTAGGTTTCAATGTAGTTTATACATTTTAAAAAGTTTAAAAATTATTTTATTCACATTAATAATTTATTCATGAGTTACATCACTTTCTCCAACCTTTTTCATGCAAGTATTCCTAGTTCTCTGTGATATGACTTGTAGGTAAGCATTTTCACATACAAGCAGTAAGTGCAAGTGTTGATAATGTGCATTATTTTTACCATTTCCTAATTTTTAGTCATATATAAAGGAATTAAAATATATTATTTAAATTATAAATTACATTTATTATCTCAAATACCTCCTTCAAACTTGACATCCTCCATGAGGTACCACATGTAGATGAATACTGTCATGTGCAGGCAACAAATGTGAGTTTGGGTAGTGTGTATTATTTATAGCTTATCATGAGTTATATGATAATAAAAATAACTTAAAATTAAATCTTAAAATTATAAAAAATATAAAACAAGTGTCAATACCTTCCTTTCAATGTGAACTCTTCCTTCATGACACTTGTAGGTGCATGTTCATTAATGGTGGAAGATTGTATATGTCACATATGACTAAAAACACATGGAAATGGATTTTAATAATTAATTTTAAATTAAAATGTAATAAATATAAAATTTATAGCATGAAAAATATCTATCACAACTCTATCAAGCCATGATCAAGCATGAAGATCCTAAAATGGTAAAAAACTACTTGTAACACAACATAGTGCATTCACTTGCAAGCTAAGTTAAATATCCCATAAAAATAAAATAAAAAATTAAAATAAGAATTTAAATAATCTAATAATATATTCAACATATTCTATAGTCAACATCACCAGCTAGTTTATACAGACCTATCCAAAATAGAGCAAAACTTATAGGGTGCAAGAAATAGTGAGCAAAAAAACATAGTCAGCTTGTAAAGGATGGTTCATAAATAATGGATGATGAATATTAAAAATATTTTTATTTAAATTTTTCTCTATAAGTTTACTACCACCTCCTACAATATTATGACCTGAAACCTTCTCAACTATCCATACCAAGCACAAACCTGTTGACCATTTCTGTGTCTAGAAAGGCAAAGAAGGATAAGAATGGTTTAAAATAAATAATGTAAATTCAATATAATTTCAATAATTTAATTGAACCTAATTAATATGAATATATTTCCCATTGCATTCTCCAATGTGTCACCTTCCCTCATGGGCCATACAAGTGCCAAACTCCACTTTTTTACTTGATTACTTGATCTTCAATTAGATAACCTAAATTTTTTAGATGAGAATAACAATAATTTTAGGTAAAATAAATTATTGGACATTTTATATAAATAAATACATTTATGAACCTTCAAAACTATTCCAATTGCATTTATGACCCCTAAATGCCTATTAAATGACTCAAAATGACATATTAAATAATTAGATCATGACCAAGTATAATAATGAATTAAATGACATCAAATAACATATAATACACCCTATTACATAATATTAAATCTCATATAAACCTATAAGCATCAATTTTTCTCCTATAGGGTTCCCAATTCGACCTTGAAGTCAAATTTGGTCAATAGACTGCTTACATACAGTGAAAAATATAGTCATATTATTTTGACTCTCCATATATAATTAGGGGAATATAATAACATCCAATAATTTCTCATAATCCTTAGAAAATTATAAAATATCTCCATGCCCATTTTATTCTTCAATTATGCTTAGAACACCTTTAACTCACTCCTACAACATGGTCACTCAATCTACCAATGCATTCAATGAACACAATCAACTTTTAAGAAATTATTCACACTAAAGATGGATTGTTCAAACCTCAAAAATCCAAACATATGGTATTAATTGAGTCTATAATACTCTCCAATATATATTTCATCTTTAAACATAAAAATACTATCAATAACAATTCAAATATCCTTCTTAGCTCACTTGCAAAACATGGTCAAACACAATCAAATTTGAATATCAATGTCAAAACATGGTCAAACATGACCTAAAATTTGAACCACAAGATCACCCTTCATATGGAAATCCATACATGTACCAAACTACTAAAACTTTCACACATGTGAAATATGATGTCATCAATCTACTCATTCAAATTTATCTATCAAGATGACAACTTGAGCTTAAACATTCATATGATTGTTTTGATTAATTATTTTCACTTCGATAATCTCTCTAAGGACTCATAACATCCCATAGGGTCTCTTCCACATGAACATGCCATCAATATCATCCATTAATTGCCTCATTAAGTTAAACACTGAAGAACCATACAAGAACACTGAAGCTCATTGAAGCACACTTTGTCATTATCATTATAGTAAACATGACACCTCATCAACATCCTTAGTCACCTTGAATAAAGTATTTAAAAACCTTTGACAATATCCCCCTTTATTATTTATGTCAAATACCAATACAAAGCTTATGCTCAAACTCTATCTCTCTCTTCAAGTACTTTCTCCCCCTTTGACACAATGGCAAAGTGGGATCAACTCCTAATCCTCTAGACTTGAAAAGACTTCAAGGACAAATAATAGGAAAATACCACCTTTGAGAGATGATACAAACTCCCCCTAACATTGTGTATACCTCTTCTTACTTGGAACTTCTCAAACATGCTCCATGACTACATTCTTCTTTGATCATACATAGCTTTTATGAAGACAAAACATACATGAACATCAAAAAATTCATGGAATTACCTAGAATACATTAAGAGGGGCTCCCCTTAAGTCACCCGAGCTTAGGCACCCTTTTGAGCACCTTCATACCACCACAAACCATGATGACATAACATAATTAATTTCATACCTTCTCTCTCAAGCCAACTGCATGATCACCAACAGATGTTTCAAGCCATACTCAAAACATGAAATATGTTAAAAAATAACCAAAAAACTAATTATGGGAAAATAATACCTTTGTCATTTGGAAAAAAATACTAAAACATCTTTTCTTCTCACTAACCTTGCATAGAGGCCTAGTAGCCCTACCTAAACATTGAAACACCCATAAATATCTATGTATAAACCCTCATAACTTGAAATTTGATATCTTAATAATTATTTTATGCCCCCTTATACATCTAAAAAATAAACACTCAGCTCTTCCTCTACAACACACTTCCTTCACAAACCCACTAGCCAATTAGCCCTTCATTTATACAAATCCTCCTCCATGAAACCAACCATTTTTGAGCACCCATTTATCCATTTCAACTAATTAATAATACTCATACCTTAACTCATTAGGCCAACCACTTTTCCAACAAAGGCCAAAACACTAGGTTTGTAAATAAAAAATGGTCAACATACTATCTTTAAGTCAACACCATCACTTGAAACTTCTTACACACATGGAGGTCACTAATGCACACTTATAGAACAAATTTTGAGCATATAATCCTTTGTTAATCCATACTTCCTATACCATGGTTTTTGACCTACATACCCTTAAGCAAAGACTAAGAAACCTGAGAGCAAACAAAATTATCCAATTACACACAAAAGACCTTCAAGGCTTTAAACCACCTAAAAAATATATGAATAAATTAATCACACATTTTTATTCCATTAAGACACCTTTTCAACTTGAAATTATTCAAATGATACCTAGAAATATCCATACCTAGCCTGTAGACCTTGCACATACAATAAACAACATGCCAAAACACTATAAACTGATCATGACATCATTTTGACATCACCAAGACACCTCATCCACTTTGAAAAACCAAACTCAAATGATCTCAACTCTCTTTTGTCTTCCAAGACCCAAAAATGATCAAATTTTTAAGATTGACACTCACTAGACAGTGATCACTAACCAAAATGGTCAAATTCAATAAATGACTTATAACTAACTCTTTTGATGAAAAAACACATGAAACCTCATGTATTACACTTGTGCCAATATATTCACTTCCATAACAACCTTTCCTTCATTCTTCAACATTTTACCAACTAATCCAAACATAAAAAATTGGCAAGAACTCACCTTTAAGACCAAAGTCCTTGAATACTCCTAGAACACACAATTCACCATTGATCTTATCCACACAAACTGACCTTGTAGGTTACTCTGATAAGTATATTATAAGCCCAAAAATAATCCACCATCCTTCCATTTTCTGATAAGTGTCTTATTGAAGCATAGAGAGAGACAACCCTTTGACTTAGTGAGATTGAAAGTCCCAAAACTCAAGAGACTCCCATATCTACATACCCTCATTTGACTTGCATTCATGTCTCATCATCAAATTCAATTTTAATGGATCCTTGAATTCATTCTTTGACTTAGAATTGTCCATAAATGTAGACAATAGAAACTCTTGGCTTTCCTTCATGTCTTTGGTCTCAAGCTAATCTCTCTTATAGACTTAGGTCTCCAAATCCATGTTTGATCTCTTCCTTGCATTCTAAGATATCCATACACCTTATTTTTCTTTTTGAACTCATTCAAAATGTTCTTTCAATATATATAAGTGTGTCCAACTCTATGACATTTGAAAAAAATAAGGTCATTCATACATTTTTCTAGATGATAATTATGATCTTTCTTTGATTGATTTCTTCTCCTCTTGCACTCTCTAGCTGGTCTTCTTTCTTGCATTCTAGGAGCTTGATTAAACTTATCTTGACTAAATGTCCTTTACTTGTATAACCTAGTAATATGCCCAACTCTTTGATAATTTTATCAAATAATGTCTTCCATACCCTTTTCTTGAATATGGCATTTATCTCCCTTTGATTGATTATTTCTTCTTATACAGTCCTTTGCTCTATGACCAACAAAATGACAAACAAAAAAATGACCCATAAAATATTTGGCATACATTGAAGCATTTAGCTATGTGATTGGATTCTTCATTTTTATCTTGACTTTATCTGTCTTGGTAGATTTCATTCTACCAACCTTTTTATCTTTTCCTAATTTCTTTTGATCTTCTTCAAGATTTCCTATCTTAACTATGACTTTTTCATGTTCATCCTTTAGGGAAAAATATTAGTCTTAAATTGAATACATTCATCTTATTTAGATTTAATTATTGAACTTGCATCCTCTAATTGAGTTATAATATCTTTGATGGTATCCTTATCCTCTTTAGCTTCTTTAGCCATGTTATCATTCAATCTACATGCTTTCTCTTCCATGGTCTTGATTAGTCCATGATTCTTATTTTCCTCTGTCATGGACTTGCTTGAAAAAATTTCCTTAAGAGCCTTGACTTGTGCTTAAAAGATCATTTATTACATAATTCATCTTGTGATTCCTCTTATTTTTCTTATTTAGATCACTAAGGGCACTCATGAGCTTAGCTTCTAGATCTACATCAACTTCTTCATTATCATAGAAAAATTGTTCATCACATATGATGTCTTCTTCCTTTGAATAACTTTCCTATTTATCAAAGATTAAAATACCATTTTTATTATAGTCACCATCCTTTGAGATAGTATTAACTAAATATTCAATTGAATGTAACTGACCTCCAAGCTTCAATCTCATTGATCTTGCATGCTCTACTTGTTTTAAGAGAGCTCCATCATCATCACTTTCATTACCACAAATAGATGAATCTCTTTTCACTTCCCAAATAGCCATATTATATGCTAGATCACCTTCAAGTGGTTAAAATTGAACATAAGGTCCTACTCTGATACCAATTTTTAGAGGTACAATCATTGAGAGGGGGTGAATTAGTGATGCCATATAATCCAATTCAATTCCCAACTCTTAAATATTTATCCCATAAAATCATGATGCATACAAACTAACCATTGAAATTAATAAGGAAGGTATAGAAAGATCAATAAGATAACAAATTACGTATTTTATAAACCCTCTTAGAGGATAAAACCCACTAAACCCTTCAATATGGACTATATTCCTATAAAGAAAAGATTTAACATTTAGACCAGTATGAACTGATCAAGGAGCACCCATCCCTTAATTTAGTGAAACACCCATCCCACAAGGAGGAACCAACCCCCTAGGAAACCAAGTACCAACCTAGATACCTTGATCTGATATCCACTTATGATATGATGTCTTCTAAACTTGATGATGGACTTCTCTTACTTTTTCTCTTTCTCTTTTACACTCTCACAAACTTGCACACACAAGTAATGCATCCAAAACATCCTTTTAGATCACTCTTCACTTATTATCACATAAAAAATAATAAAACCTACAAAAATTCTATAAAAACATCATTAACATGACATATAGGTTATGCAAACAATCCTCAACTTTCTCTATTCTTCAATCCATCCACTAAGCACACTCACTTAATCAACCTCTAGGGCTTACTCACTTAGTTTTCCTCTTCTAGGCTCATTAAGTCTAATGTCCTATGTGTTCACCTTAATCATATTGATTAGACAATCATGACTGATCCTCTTCATTATATTTTTATCCTCGATGATTTTTACCTTTTCTTTCAAAGTTTCTCTCCTTCGCTTGGCTCCACACCTTCACAACTAACACAATTAGTCCAATTAGACCTTGTACTTATACCACTCTCTTTCATTAACCCATATTAGTTAGCTAATATGATTTAAATATTTTAACCACACTTAAAATATGTACATACACATGTTACATGTAAGAACCACACTCTTCATAGGTCGGTCATTACCTCATTAGCCCTAAACCACCATTAGGTTTTGGTGAGACCTAAAATAATTAGACCTTCATAATCACATGTTACATGTGAGACTAATTAGACCACTTTCATTATTTACCAATGATTAAAATTCATAAAACCTATCTCCAATATCCCCTTTCTTATTATCATATGTTTCCATTCTACCTATAACACCAACTCAACACTTGATCCTACCAATTGGGTTTCCTTGCTCTTCACGTCTTCATACATAAAAAACACAGTCTCAAACTTTTGAAGTAAAAACTCAAGTATTTCACATATCCATATGATTATATCACATGGATAAAAACTTAAGGACCTAATATATAACTCCATGTGATTTATACAATTCAACATAGTCTCTAAGCACTCAAATCAACTCTGTCAAAGTGACCACTCAAATTGGTCACATATAGTCAAAAATATAGTCTTGCTATTTTTAATCTCCATATCTGATCAAGGGCATATCATGACATAGAATACATTATAATAATACTTATATAACATCTCCATACTCATTTTATTCTTCAATTCTACTTAGAACACCTTCAACTCACTCCTGCAACATGGTCACTCAATCTGCCAGTACATTCAACAAACACAATCAACTTCTAAGCAATTTTTCACATTGAAGAGGGACTGGTCAAACCTCAAAAATAAACAAAAAATGGTCTTAATTTAGTCTTAAAAACTTTATAATATATAGTTTATCTTGAAACATCAAAATACTATTAATAACAACTCAAATATCCTTCTTATGTCACTTACAAAACATGGTCAAACACATAGTCAACTTTAAAGCTCAATATATTTGACTATAAAAACATTAAAATATTATAAATAGATTCTACAGATGATCCTTGAATTCCTCTTAGACTTTTAATTTTACACCATTATCAAATCATGAATTTATCAAAATTTATATCTCAAAAACCCATCACTATTTTTCCTTCATAAATTTAAATATTCAAATTTCAATGGTCGTTGTGTAAATACTAAACATCAAACACTTTGTCATCATCTCATACTCCCTACATAGATTAAAAAATGAACTCCATTAATTTCCTTAGGATTATCATGGTATTTTCCTTACATCACTCACCATTGATCATTGATTTGCACTTTTGTAATCAAGACACTTGGCACCCTTGCATGCCTTTTGAGCACATTGACTATTTGACTCCAATGAACTTCTACCACTTTGCATCCCCACACATAGTTTGAGAATTATTTGACATATTAATGAAATACACATCATTGGATCACTACTAAAAATATCACATGCTTCATTAGATCCTTATATGGTCACATTAAATTATTGTCATTGGATCTGTGATCTGATTAAAAGCTCACCATAGATCTTAGATAATGCAAATTTGGCAAAGTATGGGAACTTAGTGAACTTTGCCTGAGAAGTTAAATTTTCACCTTAATAAAATTTTATATGCTCAACCTAATGACCTAAAATTTGAACCATAGAATCACCTGTCATAGGGGAATCCATCCATGTATAAAATTACTCCTAAAACTTTCACACATGTGAAATATGATGTCATTAATCTACTCATTTAGCTTTATCTATCAAGATGACTACTTCAGCTTAGACATTGATATGACTATTTTTATGAACTATAATCACTTTTATAATCTCTCTAATCACTAATAACATCTCATAGGGTCTCTAAAACATGATCATACTATAAATATCATCCATCAATTACCTCACTAAGTCAAATGATTAAGAACCATGCAGTAACATTGAAGCTCATTGAAGCACACTTTGTCATTATCATTCTAGAACTCATGAAACCTCATAAACATCTTTGGTCACTTTTAAGAAATCATTGACAAAAATAAAACACATAGGCCTTTATTATTATCTTGTGTAGAATGGTCACATTCTCATTCTACATAAAATAATAATAATGACCTCTTAATTGATAATATGAGCAATAGAGTTCTATATTTTTTTAGAATGGACCACATGCCCATTATACAAAAGATAATAATAATTAAATATTAATTTATATATTTTTTATTTTTTCATAATGGGAAAATACCCATTTTGAATAAGATAGACATAATGTGAGAGATAAAGTCCAATATTTTTATCTATGTAGAATAAGCACATACCCATTTTTAGCAAGATATGAATAATATGAGAAACAACGGCCTATATTATTATATTTTTTATAATGGGTAAATTTAATTGTAAATGAGATATGAATAATATTATCAACATGTGCCTATAGTATTATCTCACATAGAATAGAAACATGTCCATTCTACACAATATAAGAATATTTACTTCTTAATTTTAATAATATTCCTATCTTGTTCAAAATGAGCCCATTCAACACAAGATAATAATATTTATTTTTTAATTGATAATATTATTATATTGTTTAAAATGGCAAATTATTTCTCATATTATTCATATCTTCTTCAGAATGGGCAACTACCCATTCTGAATAATACAAATAACATGAGAATAAATATTCTTATCTTGTTTAGAATACACACATGCTCATTCTACAAAAGATATAATAATATGAGGTATATATTATTATCTTATGTAGAGTGTGAATGTACCCATTATATACAATATAATAATATAGGCCTTTATTTTGCATACTATTCTTATCTTGTTCAGAATGGGTAGCTACCCATTCTAAACAAGATATTAATTTTATGAGCAACACAGGTTAATATTTTTATATTGTTTAGAATGGGTACATGTTCATTATGAAAAATATAAGAATAATATGAGAATAAAATGAATATATTATTATCTTGTGAATAATTAGTATGTACCCATTATACATAGGATACTAATATATGCTTTTGTTGCTTATATCCTTCCTACCTTATTCAAAATAGGTAAATTTTCATTATGAACTAGATAGGAATAATATGAGAAATAGAGGCCAATATTCTTATCTTGTTTAGAATGGGAACATGTATATTTTGATTAATATAAGAATAAAAGTCCTCTATTATTATCTTCTATAGAATGGGATGTGCCCAATCTACATAAGATAAGAATATTGGCCTCTGTTTCTCATATTATTCCTACCTTATTTATAAAGGGTAGTTGTTCATTCTAAATATAGATAGTAATATGATAAAGAGAGGCCAATACTCTTATAATTATCATTATCTCATATACACATGTTATTTGGAAAGTTTTATAAACCTAGATAATAATAACATGGAAAAGGAAATTTTATTTGAGATCACATTGATTTCATGTCCCCCAAAAGTCATTATAAAAAATATCTAGACTTTAATCAATTCATTTGTGACTCAACATGTGCCCACTCTACACAAGATAATAATAATGACCTCTTAAATGGTAATATTCTCATTTTGTTCATAATGGTAGCTAATGCATATATTTTTATCTTGTATAGAATGAACATGTTTCCATTCTATAAAGGCCTTTGTTGCTCATATTATTCCTACATTGTTTAGAATGGGTAGTTTCCTATTCTACATAAGATAGGAATATGAGCATAGAGGCCATTATAATTATAATTATAATTATACTCTATCAAAATTAAATTTGGCATGTTTTATAAACCTAAATGATAATATAATGGATAAGGTAGCTTCATTTTAGATCAAATTGATTTTTTGCCCCAAAAGAATAAAAAATAGAAAAATATCTAAACTTCAATTGATTCATGTGGGACCTAACTTGTGACCATTGTACACAATATAGAAATAATTAAATCCTAATTGATAATATTCCCATAGTTTTTAGAATGTTTAGTTTCCCATTCTAAAAAGGATAGGAATATTATCAATTATGAGGTCATTATTCTTATCTTGACATGTAGAATGGGAATGTGTCCATTATACAAAAGATAAGAATATTATCAATATAGGCAAATATGTATGTTTAAATTATTATATTAACCTTATGAGAATTTATAGGTTATAATAATTATCCATTAAAAATTATTGATTGGTGACTATTGTATCTAAATAGTTTGTTTTTACATGGTCTAAAAACATGATTTCAACATATTAATATTTGATAATCATATTTTAAATAAAAAATTGTGACTAAATATTTAGAATAGGAAATAATGAAACTTGTGGTAATTACCCCATTATTATATATCTAATTTATTTAAGGTGAACTGGACTAATATAAAATATATAATGAGTGAGTTTTAAATATCTACTAGCCATTTGACTATCACAATGACCTATAATTGTTTCATTTGTTGTCAACAAAACATCAAGCAGTTAGGATAATATTAAACACAAAATGCATTTCATCTAATGTATTAAGTGTTTATGTGGATAAAATAAAAAATAATTATTGCTCATTTAAACTTATTCAAATTCAGCTAGAGGTTTCATTATATAAAAATGGGCATGGTTCACTCAACAAAACATTAATAAGATTCTATATATTCTTATGGTTGAAAATTACCACCATATATAGATGGAAATACCACTAGAGATAAAATAATCAAATTATTTTTAATGTAGTTATAATATTATTCAAAATACTTTCTCAATATGGATTTACTTCATCTATCACCCACCACTTGAATATAAATAAATAATTGAGGAAAAAAGCATTAAAAATTATGTTTACATATATGAGGCAAATAATGTCCAAGATAGAAAAAGATACTTTAGTATCACACTTTAAATATATAAGGGCATATGAAAGGGATACAAATATGTTTAAGAGAGTTGAAAATAATTTAAGGAAATTTAATCTTCAAAATATCAATAGATTCTACTTTTCATATTTAATGAAAAATCATTTAATCTTCAAATTATCTATAGTAGTACTATCCCTTGATCCAATAATTATAGTTCTATTTATTATCTCTATATTTTTTAATCATGTGCCTCTTTGGTGGGATGAGATATTGTTTCCATTCAGAAAACACATAGTGATATCTTGGACATTGAGTTTGAGCATGAATTATCAAATTGTAATACTCACCTATGCATTATTGATGGATAACGTACCATTGAAGCTCCAAAAATTATCTTAATAGACCACAAGTTTATTTTTTTAAATTATAGAATAAAACAAAGGTATACTAGTATTATTTATACCAAATCTACAAAAAAAAAAAAGATAATTAGCATTTGAAAACCACAAAATATGGATAACAAGACATGGGTTCACATAAAATTTATTAACCAATTACACAAATCTAGGGAGATGTGGATCATGGAAAGAAGACCACAATTCCTAATATTTGACCATGATAATGTAGATAGCTAGAAAGTAATTAAATATTTAGTTCAATTAAACTAGTGATAAAATTAATAAACGTTAAATATTTATTTAATTACTATATAATGTATGATTAATTTAAATTTTTTATATGTTTACATATGTGCCTTTGAAAAATATAATTTGAATATTTTTGAAAAAAATAGACAACATTAATGATAAGGTATCATTTATCCTTCTTCTTGATAGAATCTGGGGAAAATGGGTTCTATTTTTTATCTACACACAAATGGTTGGATACCTTATTGTCCTAAGAAATTCATTGACCAATTATAAAGTAAATTCATTAGATGGTATTAAAATAGGATTCTTCAAAGGCACAATGGATATGTGTGTGGATAAACTATCCATACTTGTATACAAAGTTATAAGTGGATAATTTTTGCTACAAATGACTCTTCAACATGATGTTGAAACAAAAAAGTTAAATACC
This sequence comes from Torreya grandis, assembly GCA_037957365.1. Classification (NCBI taxonomy): domain Eukaryota; kingdom Viridiplantae; phylum Streptophyta; class Pinopsida; order Cupressales; family Taxaceae; genus Torreya; species Torreya grandis. The sequence continues at coordinate 123,277 of JARHVA010003625.1, read as the reverse complement.
TATTGCAAAAGCATAAAAGAGAATAAAGTCTCAAAGATGAAAATTATAGAATATTTAAAATCACAAGTTCCTAAATAAGTAGCTATGATGGGATGCACTACATCATATATGATAAAAAAAATCATTCATAAAACTCACTTTGTTTAACTTTTTGAGGAATTTGATGATGAAAATGAAAAAATAAAAATAAAAACTATTCAAGCAAGGCAAGGGAGTTAGATAAAAATATAAGATGATACAAAAATATCAAAGGATTCCATCAACTTTCTAGAACTATATGTATCATCAATTATTAAAAATACTCAACCAATGGATAAATATACTTATGAGTTCACATGTCAATGTTATTTTCTATTTTTGTTAGGTATAACATTGGCAACACTAGAAACCCATCTTTCTCCTCTTATTCTAGAGGTGGTTATTGCTGATTTTCATAATGTTGTGACTAATATGTCACAAACTGATATCGTAGATCTATTTTTCTACATTAGGTCTATTAAAATGAATTACATGTGCATGTTTCCTTCTCCAATGGTCAAATCTTACTTATTTCATTATTTTTACACATCTACATTGAAAAGCATAAATAAAATAATTAAATCATTTATAAAGGATTTATATGATTTTAAATGAGGATGGTGTGTTTGAGGGACTGGTGGTGATTTTTAGCATTTATAGTGTCCATAATTTAAAATACAAACTTGATTAAGAAGTGGCAATATAACTTGATTGGTCATTCATCGAGCCCTTGGATATTGTAAGGCCGAGTAATATTGGGAATTTCTTATCAAAACATCCACTCAATTATGAGATATACATAAATTTTTGGTAGCACATGATTGCAATGTGAAACACAAAATCATCCCATGTTTTATACTTTATGGAAACAAAAATGCAATACAAACATAAAAAAATTTAAAGATGACTTCACTATTATATATAGTATAAAATATAAATTAGGAGATGACGCTGAAATAGTACTACAAATATATCACTATGCCTCCAAGTAATTACAATATTTGACAATATCATAAAATTTTCATACACTAATTTAAATTCAATACTTTTGATGAAATATACTAAAATAAATGATCCACACTTAGTTTTTCTAAGAATGGATGACCACTTGTTTTTAGCTATTATACTTATCCATGCATTTGATAATAATCACCCATCCATTCTAAAAAAAAAAAAAATCCCATTCTAAAATTTTATGTTTCATGGTAGAATTTGTTAAGCCATTACAAACAACAATGAATGTAGATGACAAATGAGATGATGGGGAAGTAAATCAGTGCATAATTTTAACTCAGGTGGATAAAAATTTATCTATTGGGAAATGAATTCATATAACTAATCAATGAGATGACACATATAACTAACATCATGAAATTTAGTAGAACATGAAATTGATTTGGTAAATACAGCTAATAAATCAAAATTTACACCATTAATTATCATAATCAACTCAAAAATAGGTATTAAATATTACTTAACAGTTATTGAAAAATTCATTACTTCCCCGTGTTGGTTTGAATATATTTGTCAAGAATTATATTATATTTATTATTTTAAATTATTAAGTGTAAATTTCATGGGATAACATGGACAATCTATGGAAATTCCTAATAATATAAGTAAAACATTAACTATCATGTTACTATTACATTGAAAATAAATGCAATGCAAAATTGAGTCATGATATTATTATTTTATGTAGTGAATCAAAAAAACATTTACTTGTTCTCAACATAGAATGATTATTAATTAAAAAAATAAAACTTCAAAATATAATAACACATTCTAATTCAATAATGAACACATACAACCAAGAGGATATTGAAACCATTATTTAATGGTTTGTCCTTTATTTTTTGGGGGTTTGAAGCATTGCGATAATTATGGGGAAATATTTATTAATAATGTAAACATAATTTGGAAGGAACTTATTTTTCCTTTTAATTCTAAAATTAATATTGTAGTTAACCCACTAAATAAGGTGTACTTGAACTAACTTTTATCGCTTCAATGAAGGTGTCTTCTAAAAAATAATTTATAAATGGAAAATATCTTATTGAGACATATTTTACACAAATAGCCTTAATAAAGGATCAAGATGATGTAAGGAAAGTTTTGAAATAATCTAGTTTATTTGTGGCAAGTGTTGAACAAGGAAAATAATGAAATTGAATTTACACTACTTATATCAAATATATTTTTTGAACACTTTTCAAATTTCATTACTATCTAAAAAATTAATTATCATAGAACATTTTTCAACTATCATTACTATCTAATTTTGTTGAAAACTATATTTTTTCATTCATATTTGTTTGAACTCTCAAATAATCACAATTGTGAAATTCTTGTTACCATGATCTATAAGTTTCTAATATAATTCATAAAATATATAGATGTGTCATAAGGAAAGAAGGCACTCGCTCAATATAATTTGAGGGTTTATCATAAATAAATTAATATTCAAATCTCATTCTTAGTGTTTAACATAAAATATCAAAATTATGGCATTGACAAATGAATTTTAATAAACTATTACTTCCCATATTGAAAAATAATCATTATATTGGTTGACTAGTTCAAATATTTTCCAACCTCAAAGGAATTTATTTTCATTGGGAGTAGAAAGTCTATTTTTCAAAGTTCCCTAGATTACTGAATTTAGATCACCAACCAAACAACTATGTATTTTATTTTTCATGTTACCAATACTTCAATTATGAATTTAGTGATGACTTGTCGATGATTTCAAGCAAATATTTTGATATTGGATTGTGGTTTACTTACTTGCACTCAAGAGAACAATGTTATTTAGTTCAAAAATTTGAATGGATATGAACTTTGGAATATATTTTTACTTTGTGGATATTTTAGTGCAAAATCAGTGACAAATTCATCAGATCAAAGAAAAGAAAATGTTGTGCTTCTACACATAAAAAATTCAAAAGGTTATAGAGAAGTATGATCTCTTGTATCTATCATAAAAAATATTTTTAATAAGTGATAAAAACATGCTTTATTCCTGACAAAAAATCCTTTTTCATTAGATCACCTCTTATCTATAAACTAGATGGCACACTGCATTCTAATAAGTAAATATTCACACACTTATATACATGGTTAGATCATGTGGGGCCACACCAAAATATGTATCACTCTTTAGAAACATATAAATAATCAGTGACTTTGATTGAGTTATCTTGATACTATTACATTTTATTTATGACAATAAATTATATAAATAAAAGTAATTTAGTTAAAATTTAAAGTCATATGAAAATATTTTAATGTACAAAAGCGATTAGTACTTATAAAATGTTGTTGACTTGGCATTTTTAAATGGAAGTTGATTCATTTTATAATTTGTTGGAAACATTTTTATATAAATAAAAAAATAAAAATGTGTTTTGTATATAAAAACAAAGGTAATTTGGTTAAATTTTATAGTCAATTATAATTATTTTAAAGTAAATAATTTATTATTTATAAAAGATTACTCTTACATATTTATATAGAAGTTGATTTTTTTATATTTAATTAGAATTATTTTTGTATATTATACTATTGATTATAAAGAAAACATAGCTTTGGAAATTTAAATGTAATTTTACTATTTCAATGAAATTGAATTTTCTATTACAAATATAAATGATAAATAGTGTAATAAAAAAAAATGTATGTAGGGATTACAAAGATAAATGATCAATATTTTTTGTGTTTAACTTGAATAGTTTTATAGTTCATGTATCTCATAAAAATTAAGTTGTACCAAAGAATTTGGACACAAAAAGTGTTGTAGAGATTAAAAATAAACACTACTTCCTCATACCAAAAGTAAAGGAACTTTTGTACAGTTGTTTATGTACCTTAAAATTCTAGATATTATGGAATTCATCAAAATAAAAAATCTGAATGGCTTGATGACTTCATTCCTTCAATAAACAATGTTGAAGGGAACTAACTTTGAATTTGTATACACCCAACAAGATTATGAATCGATTCATGTGTTGATTAAAAAAGTTTTGGAAATATTATAATATTAATAAAACCATTAGAATTAGTTGAAAAATAGAAAAAGTGGCAATGCAATCAAATCAATATAATACTTATTGATGAATCTTATGAGAAAAATATTTAAAAATGATAAGGGAATAGTCCTACATCTAAAAGTATAATTCAACGTTAATTTAGAATGAGAAGTTTACAATTATAGACAAAATCTTAAATAACTAAAGATAATGTTATGCTTGGTTGGAGGAATTATCTACTGAAGTAATTTTACATGTATTCATATTTGGGCATGTATATTAGATTTGTAGAAACAATTCCACATCTACAAATTACTTTTCAACTTGAGTTAAGTATACTATTGGAAGTCTAAAAAATAATTTAGTTTTTATTAGAAGTAGGTCATGATTTAAAAGAGGGTCAAGAAATACCTCTTTTATTACATTTTCTTTCTCGACCTTGTCCTTGAATAAGTGAATAACTCAATAACTTTATTTCTGCTCCCACATTTTTCTTGAGTTATGTTATCTTCGAAACTCATCATAAATGGTACTAAATGGGTAGTGAAGTGATTATGTGAGACTAATTTCTGATTTGGTAGAAAAATTACATGCATTTTAGCTTCTTTTATAATTTTCAAAATAAATCAATTACATTCTTTATGGTTCTAATTACTTCATGCATATCACTGTCTGACTCACATTAAGATGCATTCATGTTGAAATCTCATGTTTGCACTAGATTGATGTCCACTAGGGGAATCACCTCTATATTAGGAAATCAATCATGTTTTGTTGATTTGGAGAGGGTGAATAATTTATAATCCAATTTTAAAATATTTATTTGGTATTTTTTTTACCTTATTCTTTAAATAAATGTTCCTAACTTTGGCCTCAAAACATTCAGCCAATAAACTATAAAATGATTATAAGACTTTCTCAACATCAACAAAAACATTGTCTAAAATTGTAGCATTTATTTTTGTTTGCAGACTTTAAACTTCCTGTGTTATCCCTTGGACTAATTTTTAATTCATTTCCATTATCACCTCAATAACTAACTCATTGTCTTATGAAAATTCATCTCTTTCACTTGGCATAGTTTTTGTATATTTGGTTAAAGTGAAGAAATGTTATTTAGTCTCAAATATGGTTGTTTTAAAGCCTTGATTTACTTTTTTTCTTGAAAAATCTTTTAATTAACCTTATTAATTGTTTAAACCTCATTATGATATTTTTTTTGTTCACTATCACCATGTCCAACCTCTAAATATCTCCATTTACATCTATTAGATATAGTCTTGACCTCCTACAAACAAATCAAGGGAAGTAGTATGTGGTGGTTTTGGAGGTTAGGTTAGGATTTTTGGGGGAATGTAAGGGTCATCTAAGACAAAATATTTATTACATGATGATGAAATATATCTAGGGATAGGAGATGTTTTGGGTGATCTAAAGAATGGGGTTAGTTTGGCAAAGATAAAGCGATTAAAAATGGTTGATGGAGTGAGTGAAACATGATATGAAGTACAACCTCCATGGTTTAATACCTTATTTACCTTATCATTAGTGTCTTTAGGTTGTGAAACAAATATTACTAACACTAAGAAGTCCTCACATGGCCATGACCTTGAAGGATGAAATAATGCTAAGAGGATCCACAATATATAATGTGTATACACATAATATTTTCAAAATTTATCAATTAATGATGTTTTCTATCTTGCAGGAAGCTATCAAACCTTAATATCTCTAAGTGAAATCCTTAAAGGGTATTCTAAGAAAGGGGTGGGGAGACCATTAGTGCTTCACAAGAGTGTTTTCCCTTATACCATCACTTTATATAAATCAAATCTTCTCCTATAGAGTTACCCAAGCTTTAAAACATCTCTTACACACTCCTCTAAGTATTTCACCACCTTTATTATCACCTACCTAAGCCTAAAACCCTTTTTATAGTTTACATTACACTATTGGGCTAGTCAAACCATGTATTCAAGTTTTTAAAATAATGTTACGGATCTAGGTTGGCTCTAGCCGACCTAGACTAGGACCTAACTTATTTTTAGTAATTAATGATATAAAGTCAATTAGGCCAACCCTATTAGCTAAAATTTCATAAAGGTTTAGCGTTATATTAAAATATATATACACATTCATTTAGCCATTTATTATAGAGAGAAGAGTTAATTATTCATTTTTTCTTCTTTACAATCTACTCTTTTGTCATTCTAATTAAGGAGTTATTTCTTAGGGTTTATACTTTGAGAAGAATCTTATCTTGTGGAAAAGTATTAGATGATTTGGTATTTCTTAGTGATCCTTATAAACCACAAAAACCTCTTTCAAAGAACCTTTGGCCAAGAGAGAGATTGAGTTTCTACAAGTTCATCTTCAAGGTAAGTATCTCTAAATTTAATCCTTTATTTTAGTAGATAAAAGTAACATAAGTAATGGATTTTGAATATATTTCTCTTTCCATCCATTATGGTTTTACCTATACATAGCTTAATTAGGATTATCTTATGTATGTTTAATTTTTATGTTTATTACCCCCAGTTTGTGCCATAATCTTTGGTGAGCACTAGATTAGATTTTACTTTTCTTTGAATTTACTTTATGAATATGAAAACTAATTTAAACTTTTAAGGTTTTAATAAATGTAAGTATTAATTTAGATTAAAGGGTTGATTTGTCTAAATTAGTTAAAAACTATGTAATAAATAACCATTGATTTAGTACAAAAATTGACTTTCTTTGAATTTTTAAAAATAGTAATAAATATATGTAAATAGAGATTTATCTAGAAAATAATCATTGTGGAAGATCTAGGTGATAGAAACTAGGTTAAGGATAGGTCTGAGTGTTGTCAATAGGGTCCTTAGGTCATATATTTCGCTAAAAAATACCACCCCACTTAGATAATAGTGTCATGTGGCTCTAGTGTCCTAAAAATGGTTTTAGTGTTCTCTTTGTAGGAATGTTCCTATTTTTTGGGAACACCTTCACTTGTGTTTTTGGGTTCTATTCCTACATACATGAAATATAAAACTATGTATTATACCTAGAATATCTGATTTAGTATGCAAACCCTAATCCTCCTTGCAAGTATGGCATGAGCTAAAAATATATGTTCATTATTAGGAGAAATTGGACATCCTCAACACCCTTCTATGGAGAGATTTTCCTACATACCAATACTCTTAAGATAGATTAAGCCCAATGTAGTTCTCCCACTTAGTGCTTGGTACAAGTGTAATTGAATTCTAGAATGATAGTGGTCTTGAATGCCTTGAGTGTGCTTGAGATTGAAAATATTTTAAATCTAGGATTAAAGAAGTTGTAGATGGTAGTATGCATAAGTAGGTTAGAATAAGTATTAATAACCTTGATTTTGTTGAACTTGTTTCTTATTTGAATAGGATTTTTGCATCTATTTTCCATCTAGTGGATAGAGGTCTAATAAGCTTATATTTATAATGATCTATAACTTGTGAAGATAATAAAATGTTCTTAGGCTAACCTTAGGAGGTGCATATATTTGAAAATATATTCATTTAGGAGAGTTAGGGCAAGGTACACTATCACCAAATTGGGTACACTAGCTCCATATGACTATAGTGTCCTTAAAGTGTTGCTAGTGTCCATCTGGTAGGTTGTTGGGCACAATAGGTTTGGATTTGGGAATGTAGTTTTGGGATTGTGTTTAAGCTGACTATAGATGTATGTGGTCTATATAATATCTAAATAACTATGATAAATGCTCTAGGATAGGTCTAGGGATAAGCTAGGAATAAGTTGTCTCAAGAAACACTCTTAGCATCTAAATACCACTTTTACATGATTACATTCCCCCCTTATGATAGAAATGCAACAAAGAGATATGACTAGTATAAAATAAAGAGATGTGTACCTAGACTTACCTAGGAATTGAAGCTTATGTAGTTGAGTCTGAGTATGTGAAGCTAGGTCTACGTATGTGAAACATGATCCAAAGTAATGACCTATAATAAAATGTGCAAAAAATAGTCCTTATAAGAAATTATAAAAAAAAGACTACGTTGAATAAAGTAATAGAGTAAATATGAGTAAAGAGATAGGAAAGAGGAAATGAATGAATATACCTCATTAGGTATGTGAACTAATGAATGAACCTGGTGAAATCATATGTGTGTTTAGTGATAAAATCATTAAATAAATTTGAATTGACTGATATCTTGCTCAATCCTCATATGTGTGTGGCTTAATAACTTAATTAGGCTATGTCTCCATCATTTTCCACCCATGTGAAGTAAATGCATCTAAAATTGAACTATGTAAAATATTAAAAGTATCTAACTAGGTATATGTAACTATTTATTTTGGCTCCATGGCCACTCATGTACATTAGGAAAATCTAGACCACTCGAGAATGACAACCACTATAGATGGAGTAAGGTATGAAAATGGTGACAACCTGGAATATGATATTAAGTGTATACATCATAGATAATGACATGGAGTTTGCCATTCCATCTAATCAACCTATGTGTAACTGAGCATATGGAAACTATGTGTCATGTACATACCCCCAATCTAATATCTAAGTATAATAATTTTGAACTAAGTGTGAAATAACTATATCTATGTATCTAAAATAAATGTGAAAGTTATCATATCATGCATGATTCCCCCAATCTAAGTAAATGGTATGAATCTAAGATGAAATGAGTGTATTTGAGTAAAATTTGAACATAATTGTTAAAATTTTGACTATATCTATGAAAATTTGTATTGTACTTAGTGTACTATTATGGCTAATCTAGACTACCCTAAAGTTAGGGCTATTAGACAATAGTGTCATGTAGTAGATAGTAGTTCCCTATAATATTAGTGTCCCAATATGGGTGTTAATGTCTATCTGGTCTAAAATCTAGGTGACTAAACTACTTTTTAATTACCTATTTTTTCTATGTCTGACCTATGTCTGATTTCCTAAAATTTATCCTATGTGGTAAAATATGCTTTGTGATTAGAAATGTAGGAGCCTGATCTCTATGACAAACCCTTATGAATGCCCCATATTTTGAGGTTAGTTGTTGACCTATGAAATAATTATCCTCAAAATAAAATATCTATACAAAATGTGTTAGGTGGATCATAAATGATAACTATGTGATACTCTAATACAATGTGCAAACATAACATCGAATGTAAAAAAAATTAGCATAAGTTTATAGTGTGAGATGTATGTTATATCTAGAATTGCAAAAGGGTGTCAAGATAGATGTAACTAATGTGTATAAAAACAAATCTAAGTAGCTACTTAGGAGGATGAGTCATCATGTCCATCATGGCACCCAAGTAGGAAGGGTAGATGCATGAGGTCCCTCATGGCATCAAAAACTAGTGTGTAATAATCAAAGACAAATGTCATGATAAAGATGCATATAATAAAACATACATACATAACACATGAGACATGAAAAAGTATGTAAAGGGGACATAATAAAAGGTACATGGGCACATGTCACTAAATATGAGCATAGAAGACATATGAGAATATGTTCAAATGTCCACATACGCAAGCAACAAGCCATTTATCTTAGATCCACATAGAAGGACATGTTCAAATATATGCATATATAATTAGTAAAGCATATATAAGGGATATGGGCACATATCCAAGGTATAAATGAATAAAAGTGGCATAAATAAAAATAACAATGGCATATTCAAATGCCCTCAAAATGGAAGAAGCATAGGAAACACAATAAATTCTAAATTAAGAAAGATATAAATTAAAGTGTGTATAATTATGTAGTAGAAATTTGTGTAAATGCTAGGATGTACATATGCTGAGTCTAAACTAGTGATAGTCAATAAAAATATGAGTATATTAGCAATGATCAATATCTAGATATATTAATACATAATCTAGAATGTATAGAATATAAGGATATAATTTGGTAGTATAAACTATGTATGAGATGCCTCAGAGTGGGAAAATATATGAAATGACTAAACCTAGATTGGTGTATGTACCCCTAGTGGGTAGATGATAGCAAGTTTGGATCATTGTAGTGGAATAGAGTCCTATATGTAATCTAAAAGTACTTGACAAGAAAAAGTGAATCATATATGTATGATAGAACTGACTATACTAAGATAGCTAGCATATGTAGTGTCTGGTAAGTATAATAAATGTAAACATAACAATGCATACAATTTGTAAATTTTGTGCTTTTTAAGTAATGTTTGATTTTTTTGTGTTTTAACATGTTATATTGTTTTTTTATTTTCTATAAATAAGCTATGTACAAGTAAACAAAAATAAACTATGTACAAGGAGTGAGACAGAAGTAAGTATGTACAAGAAGTGGGAACCATACTAACTAATGAGTCTCATGGGAGACTCACTATCACCATGACCTATGTCGAATAAGGGAAATATAATCATGCATGCTATGTGAAAGATAAATTGTGATCCCATAATCTATTATGTAGAGTAATTTATGTTTATATTTACCTGTATTGGGATGTTATGAATCTGTAGCACTAATTGTGATACCATGTGAATTGTAGGGGTCTTAGGAACCCATCTAGTAGGAAAAAAATCTTTAGGTGACATAGGTGCCCTAGGCTAAGAACCCATAGAACCCAATAGTAATGATCTCATCATAAACTGAGTAAATGAAGGTCCTTTAGAATATCTGGCATATCTCTAATGAAAGGGACTCTCAAATGATGGTCTCCATGAGAGAGTATGTGTACATGTTGATACCATAGTAGTAGACCTCACCTACATTGGTGGCTCTACTAAACTTTATGATGTATGCATAGGAGTTATACTCTCAACTATAAATAATAATCATGTAGTAGCTAATAATGATACTATAAATATAATTGGTGTCTGTGCTAGAACTATAACTGGTAACTACATTAGAACTAGACAGTCATATGGGACACCCTCAACTTTGACCACCTTATTTACATGTATCTAATTCATGAACTGATGTATTGTATATGGGATGGATCAGAGCTACTATAAGCACAGCTTACCTAATAATATATCAAATACATCTACACTAAGTACTACTAGGAATTAAATGGCTATGTATGCTAGTCTAACCTATAATAGAAGCACAATCACCCTGATGGAGTTTTAAACATGGCCACTAAAATAACTAATGAATATATCTATGGGGAATATATCCCTCTTTATTTAGCCTAAATTTTGTAAGAGTGTCATAGTACACATGTTAATGTTTGAACCATTGTCAACCATAACACTCTAGATAGGATGACGATCTATGTATGCTTGTATGAAGAGTGCATGTAAATTTGTATCATCATCCACAATCTCCTACTCTGAGAATGCAATAAGTGGTATAGGTGGTACTTTAGTATGGTACAAGCCAATAATAATATGCAATGGATGTGACTCCTCTATAACTATGTGATATGAAATTGGTGGTGGATGTGCCTAATATGTATAATTGACACCTAATGTGCCCATGCCTCATTCATTATGTGCTTTGGGAATGGATATAAAAATATCTTTAGTGCCTTAGCCTCTATTTTTTGTTGTTTTGGTGCCTCTATGGGTGTGCCCACATCAATAATAGTATCCTTAATTAGATCTTGTATATTTTTTTTTACACTTATGTATCTATTTATTATATGTCCTAGTGCCCTATGATACTCACAGAATGCAATTAAATCATAGTTCTATGGAAGATGTTATGTCATATCAAAATCTTTATTGGAAGGGAGAGATATGACAATGCATTCTAAGATCTATTGTAAAATAGGTGATGGTGATTCTGGAAGGTTAGTGAAGACTCTGCATTGAGTAACAGATAAAACCAATCTAGGAGATGGCTCATAATCTGCATTAATTATAGCCTTTTCATCACTTTTTTCTTTGCATCCCTTACCTTTTATGGAGGTTTTTTAAAACTCTTAATAGTTGATTATGATCTAATTATATAATTAATTTTTCTCATTGATAAGAGCTTAACCTCCCTTTATTTGACTATGTGGAACAAATTAGTAAATGTAGGGAACTTTTTGAACAAGATATCTTTATGTAGTTTTGGTAATAAACTTTATTTAAATATTTCTTGAATCTCTTTATCGACCATGGGGCTAGTCAATTTGGCTAATATTGTCTTGTATCGTAATACAATCTACAATAGGCTTATTCAACTTTTGTTTTAATTATGCCACTTTTTCATATGATATATTATCACTGATGTTGATGGAAAAATGTGCTATAAATGTCTTGTCTAAAGGAATAAATGTCATGATAGATTAATTTGGTAAATCATAAAACCATTATAGGGCATAATCCTTTAGGTTGCATAAAAATGACTTTGTGAGAAGCCAATCAATGGACACATAGTCCAAGCATGCTACATGAAAATCTCTAAGATGATGTTATGGGTCACCTTTGCCATCATATAATGTAAGCTTAGGTGCCAATGAATGAGATGAAAATGGATTTGTCATTATGTGATGTGTCAAATGTGTATGTAATATAATGTTACAATCCAATGCATGTGATGGCCTAGTGGCTCATTTATCAAGATGTAACACCTTAGACTATAGAGCATGAATATCATACATAAGGGATTGTATACTAAGAGCATAAGAACTAGACATAAGTGGTGTATCTATCACTAATGGTTTTTGAATTACAATTTTAGGTTGTGCTAGCTAATTTGGTTGAGTTGGCCCCACTGGAGATGTAACAACATTATTAATTGGGGGAGGTAAAGATTGACCATTGCTTTTTTATTATTGATTTCCAATATAGCATGTAGGATTTGTGAATTATCAAGGGGGTGTTCCCAAATTCTATCTCTAAAGCTCTATAATGCCTCATCTATGTTCATAATTATGTCATCTTTGTTAAGTGAAGGGAGAGTGTCTCGATTCTAAATGTGTATATCATCTTGTTCTTCATTGTATTGTTCATATTGGATGAATTATCATTGAAATCCACATAATCAGGGAGTGAAGGATACATATCTAGATTTATGATATCTCCCTTATCCATGTTATAGGTTGAAAAAGTAGGAATCTAAATATGCTCTACAAGATTACCACCTAGTCTAACACTTCTTCTTAATATAAGAGAGATAGATTTTTTAGATGGAATGTGTAAAAAATTTGGAATAGAGATAGTAAAATAGAATATATGAACTCTAAAAAATTGAAAGTAGCTAATGAAAATAGCAAAAAAATGATACAAACCCTAAGAGTATTTAGGGTTAGGATTTTTTGAATCTAGGGTTGTTTTGAAAAAAAATAAACTATATTTAAACAAATTGAAACCCTAATATGAAACTAATTTAATGATCTAGGTTATTGTAAAAAAATAAAAAAATAGAAGTATGTAACGCTAATTTATTACACACAAATTTGGAAAATGCAAACTAGGGTTTGAAGCAATATTCAAAGTAAGTTAGGTTCACCAAATGATTTAACCTTTTAGGGTTTTACTAAATATAAATCCTAAATTTTAGATTAAGGTAAAAATAGGTTTTGAAGGGGCCCCGAAACCCTTTACATCAGATAATATAAAAACCTTAAGCACACCCAGGATACAAAATAACCTGGAACCTACAAAAGCTAAACCAGATTAACCAGGAATCTGAAAACAACAGACAAGAGCTAGACAAACAATAACTATTTGTTATTATTTTTTTTACAAGACCGAAGTTTCATATCTAGAGGAGGGACCAAAGGCTTAGATTTTTTCCTCTTAACAGTAGTCCAGCCATCCTCTACCTTAGCTGCCTCAGCAACCCAGTCCTCAGAAGGCCAAGAATCATGAAGCCTAGAGGGCAACAAATCCTCAGCAAAAACCTTAAGAGAACCATCCAACAACTGGCTCCTAGGAAAATCCTTCAAAATAGGTGGAGGAACCACCACCTCCTCAGTAATCGGTTCAGGAAGATTGCATAATCCAATCTCCACCAACCCTTCAACAGGAACAGTCTCCATCTAAGACTCCTGATCCATCGAAGCAGATTGGATACTCTTTTCATTCTCATTCTCAGAATTAGTCGAGGCTTCCTTAGGTTGTTCTGCAATATAGTGATCATGATCAGCTTCAGCCCACCAAGAAGGTGATCTTTTGGATTTGGATTTCCTTGTAGTGCACTGGGCAGCAATATGCCCTGTCAGGTGACACTTTCTACATCAAAAAGGTAACCCCTCAAAATCTAACATTTGCGTCCAAGATCCCCTAGGAGAATCCAAACAAATAGCCTCAGGAAGGCCCTTAGAAACATCCACCTCAACCATAAGGCGAGCACAGGTCGATCTGAAATACCTCTTGGTTTCTACGTCCATGAATAAAAATTCCCCTATAGCATTTCCGATGGTTTTAAACACCGATTCATGCCGTAGATGCATTGGTAAATTAGGGAACCGAACCCAGACAGGGATCTTGTTGAAAGTTTCCATAACAGGATTGAAATCCATATGCCACCATTTGGCGGAGAGAGGGTATTTACCCTGCCAGAAGAAATTTTTGTTGGAAAGAATAGTCTTCCTATCCTCAGTAATGTGAAATAAAGCTATAAAAAAACCTTTACCACAAGGATAAATTTCAACATTTCCATCGATTAGTGGCAGCCAAGTCTGGGATATCCAACCATGTAAATCAGTAAGAGATGGCCAGAAGCCACTAATTTGGATTAGTGTTGATTTATCTAAATTGATGAAATAATATGTAATAAATAACCACTAATTTGTTACAAAATTTGACTTTGTATTTCTAAAAATAGTAATAAATATATGCAAATAGAGACTTATCTAGAAAATAACTATCATGAAAGATTTAGGTGATAAAAATTGGGTTATGTATAGGTTTGAGTGTCATCAACAAGGTCCCTAGGTCAAATTATTCATTGGATAGTGGTGCCCCACCTAGATAATAGTACCATGTGGCTCTAGTGTCTTAAAAATGACACTAGTCTCCTCTTTGTAGGACTGTTCATATTTTTTGAGAGAACTTGGGCCTAAATTTTTTGTTTCTATTCTTGTGCATATGAAATATGAAACTTTTTATTGTGATTGGAATATATGATTTAGTATGCAAACTCTAATCCTCCTTGCATGTATGAAATAAACTAAAAATTTGTGTTTATTAGTAGGATAAGCTAGACATCCTCAATACCCTGCTATGAAGAGAGTTGTCTACATACCAATAATATAAGGAAGGATCAATCTTGATGTAATTCTCCCATCTAGTACTTGGTGAAAGTTTAATTAAATGCTAAAATGATAGTGGTCTATAATGCATTGAGCATGCTTTAGATTGAAAATATTTGAAATCTGGGCTTGGGTCAGCTGTAGATGGTGGTATGGAGAAGTAGGGTAGAATAGGGATTAATAACCTTGATTTTTCTCAACTTGTTTATTATTTGAATAGGCTTTTGCATCTATTTTCCATCTAGTGGATAGAGGTCTAATCATCTCTTTTTTATAATGATCCATAGCTTATGTGGATAATAAAATGTGCTTAGGCCAACCTTAAGAGGGTCATACACTTGATAATATATCCATTAAAGAGAGTTATGCCAAGGGACACTAATTATAAGCTAGGTACACTAGTGTCATGTATCTCTATTGTCCTTAATATGGTGCTAGTGTCTAGCTAGTAGGCTACTACACATAATGGGTTAGGATTTAGGAATGTAGTTTTGGGACTATGTTTGAGATGACTTCAGATATTTGTGGGTTTAAAAATGGTTTAAAAAGTGTGATAAAGGCTCTAGGATGTGTCTAGGGATAAGATATGAATAGGTTATTACAAAAACACTCTTAACATCCAAATACCACTTTTAAGTGATTACAAAAACATAAGACCTAGCTAGGTTTATTGCATGGTATTACTTAACTAGAGGCTTTGGAACCCTCTCTAGTGATGTTATTATGGTAAGAGATCTATTGGTTTGGTCTAGTATATTGATCTTAGTCATGACCTCAAATATCTAATGTATCAACAATCAGAAGTGGAAGTTGGATTTATCTTCTTCGAGCTAGGATTGATTAATATATCAGTTGCATTTCCATTTTTATACATTTTGGTGAACCTAATGTGAATCAAACCCTTGTAAGTTTTAATTCACACTTTCATTTTATCATTATATTATATATTTCTATTTTTTCAATAGTTTATTGAACCTATCAATACAGTTATAACAATCTATGAGAAGGTTTAAAACATAGTTTATTTGAAATGAATCTATTTTATCTATGCAAGTCTTCTCCAAATATAGGTGATTGGACCAATAAATTAGGCACAATCCTCTTCTTCAATTATAAATTTGCATACATAGTCAAACTAGTCAACTCTATTCACAATTCTCATCTTTTAGCATATAGGTTTGTAAACATATCTAAGCTAGTTGAATTTGTTTGTAACTTATTTTTTAGCACACAAGTTTTGAAAACTCCATTGAAACAATAAAATCTATTATAATTTTTTTTGAATCAACACTTAAGCATCACAACATAAAAATCTAAAATATAAACATCTTCAAACCCACCAAGGTTAATTCTTACCTTCTCTATCATTTCATTTTTTCTTTTTCAGTACTATTTTCAAAAGTTTGTAGTCTATAGAACTATAGCCCTATAGACAATTGGGTCAACTCACTCAACATAGTTATATAGCCTATTTTCTATCTAGAATACATAGTCAACTTATTTGATTATGTTCTTATAGATCTTACTTCCAAAGAATAGTAAAGACCCAATTGACTCTGCTCTGGATTTTTTGCATACAAAATAACCTGAATCAATTTTGTACTCTTCAAAATCAAGGAATTAACCTTTTTTAGTAGTGATTAATTCACCTTTCCTTTCAGTTACTTACATGCTTAGAGTAACAAACATAGATTAATTAGGTGTTTTTTTAAATTACTATTTTAGTCAAACTATTTATTTTCTTTTTCACACACTTAAAAATCAATTTACACATAAAAATCATTAAAAATTTATCTTCCCAAAGTCCACCTACTTAGATTTTATCACCAAAGGGAAGCTAACTTGGTTTTATAGCCAAGTATAAAGATGTGATTGATGGTATATATTGGCAAAACACATGATTCTCTTATCACTGTAGGATTGTGAAGTGAGGGGGTAGGCCCAAATACCAAGACAATACCATCACCAATACAAACCCCTTTCATCCTAAACTTTTTAAAACCATCCTTTGATTGCTCTCTAATTCTTTATCATAAAAAAATTCCAATCACATTAAATTTAAATTTCATTTTAACTTAAAAACACTTATAAATAACTAATTAGTTAGCATTTAATTTCAAGTTTTTGATTTCTCTTTGATCATTGTATTTTATATTTCAAAACATGCATTAACTAGCATTCATGCAAGGTTTGTGTTGTGTGTTCCATTTGGATTAGTCATAGTGATCCAATTACTTAGTGATCCAATTACTTGTTTTCTTAACTTCATTTTCTTAGATATTATCTTGTAAAACCTTTCCCTATTTTTAGAACATTATCATCCCTATCAATATAGTATCCTACATACTATCAATATTTTTTACATTCAATATACAGTCTCTCTAAATGATTGTGTATCTTATCATCCTTATTAGTTTATACATCTTAAGTACATAGTTGACCCATCTAATTGTGTATCTTTCTCATCTATTTAGTTTCCTCATCTATAGAACACATTTGACCCATCTGACTATGTATCTATCTAGCCTATTTCAATTTCATCATTTATAGCATAGTTGACCAACTCAAATTCATCCTATTGTTTTTTATTTTATGAGATTTATTTACATACTCTATTGACCTAGTTGAATCTATCCTTGTTGGTTGATATTATTCTCTATCTGGGTGACTCTATCTTTATTTTTCCTTCTTATTTCTTGATCTCATATTATTTCTTTAAGCATCATGAAATCCCATATCAGAATATATTTGGACAACTTGAACCCATTTAGATGCTATATGGGATTTTTTTCTTCCTACTTTCACTTCCCATGAGGATCCTCACTCTTGGAGCACATCTTCTCCTCTCTCATATTTTGATTGCTAAATGGTCTAAATAACTCCCAAATATGATATTGGTGGTTTATATCCTTTTCATACTTATTAATACAATTCCAATCTTTAATCATCTCACCATAATGTGGGGGTAATTGATACAATCCTATATAATAACCCCATAGGGAATCTACCACCTAGAAACCCTCCCTCAAATACCAAATTGATGAATCCTCTTACAAACACTAACCCACCAATTAATACAATGTAGATCCTTACACAAATAGTGAAATAAACGAACATCATGAAAACATATAACACCTCCCAAATGATTTAATTACAACATCATTTAATCAACATTGCTAATCAACCTCATATTCTTCTCCCCAAAATAATCAAAACTTTATTCCTCCACCTCTTAGAGATGCCACAAGTAATGTCATTTCCCAAATTATCAAAAATAATAAGATGCTTCAACACATCCAAAATTATCCTTTATCCCCATTCATTTATTCCATTAACATTTTTAATATATATCCAACCATTAAATATGATGGGACTAAATACCCTACATCTTTTCTTAAGGCATTTGGCAATCTTTATAAAGAGTGTATCTAAACTAATACTTTTGACACAACTAAACTATTAGTTAAAACCTTTATGGGTGATGTATTAGAATGGTATAAACAAATTACCCAAAATTATATATGGCAACAAGAAAATTTAGTCAATCTTCTTGTCAAAAAATTCCAACACGATGATCTTCCCAAAAATTGCCTTAGTCATTTCATCAATGCTAAGCAATCCCCTATCGAAGCAACTCATGATTTTATCAAATGATGGAAATATTTGGATAATAAGGCCAATCACAAAATGACTAATGAAAACTTATTCAAACTATTTATAATAACATTAACACCTTCACTATAATACAAGGTTCAAACTTTTGATCTCCAAACTTTAATTGAGGCTCTTGACCAAGGTAAGCGTCAAGACTTATTAATGAAATAGTTTAAACCTAATACTAAAATATTTAAGGGATATTTATAACATTCAACCAATGTGATAACCAAAAATACTCCTCAACCCAAACCACGATTATCCAAAGTACACAGTCCCCAACCTTCTCACATTCTATTAATAATGTAATAAATGAAACAATTTTTAGCACCTTCTAAACCATTCACATACCCTAGCAATCCCCATAAATGGTATGATCCTAATAAATTTTATTGGTTTCACATTGATATATGTCATTCCCATGAAAAATATTAAGGGATTACAAAAAATTTCATTTATTTCATGTTAGGTGATTCATTCAATCATGATGCCATGATCAAAATCCATCATCAAGATTACATTAACGCTTCTCAAAATAAACAAGTTTCCAAAGATTCTTCTTCTAACAATCCAAAAAATTTCTCTACATCTAACCCTCAATAAAAAAACAAGGATATTTATGCAACTAATATTGATTATGGTCAATATTAAACTAATTCCCAATGTAAATGTGACTAAGGTCAATTATTGATGCAAACTAGCCCACAAAGATCCTGTCAGGAAACTAAAGAAACCATATTTAGAAGAGCAAATTCTCAAAGATATTACTACTACTCACTTATCTTTGGAAACCAACGAGTGACCACCTCCTCCCTCCAAACATCCAACCACTTCACTTCCTCCTAAATATATTTTACCTTCCAAGTCTTATGTTGGTTCTTCTTATTCCATAACTCATTAGAACTTATTTAAGGAACCCAACTCTATGCATTGCAAAATTCCTCTAATGGAGTTAGTTTATACCTCTCCTTATCATCATAAATTATTAATGAAATAACTCCAAGAAATTAAATAACCATCTCCCTTATAAGTGGAACCATATTCTCATGAACCTCAACCAACATAAGTTCATACCATTGAATCTATTTGTCCTTCTTCAAGAAATTCCATAAAGTTCCTTAAAGAAGACATGATCAATGATGGAATCCTCTTTTGATCAGACGATTCACCACTCTTTATTAAAATATCCATTAATACCACCCTCATTTAAAATTATTAGTAAACGATGGGTTAGAAATTAATGTGACATCTCTTTGGCTCATTCAACAACTTGAATATATCAAGGATCATCTCAAACAATCTCATTTGACATGTCATGGATTTGAAAAGACAAATAAAAATCAACTTGGTTATATTTGGCTCCCTCTTACTACTAGACCTAAAACTATATGTACTAATATTATGGTCCTCAATTTACCATTATCTTAAAATATACTCTTAGGATTCCCATGGAATAATTGCATGAGAGCTATCACCTCTTTCGAAAGCCAATGCATTGAGTTCATTCATAATGGCAAATGGTATAAACATGAGACTAATCTTAACCCATGAAGCATTCATCTTCCTAATCCTAAATCTCAATATTGGATTCCCATTATTCCAAAGATTAATAGTGCCCCTTTACTTCAATTCATCAATATAAATCCACATTTACATGTCACTCTTGTTAATTATTGAAGATGATGAGCCCAATGCTTTGTAAAATACATGAAATACTACCAAGCTACCTCTTTACATCTCAAAGTGTCTACCTCATTCCTTGTTACCTTGTGATCCTAACATCCCTCTTATTAATGAGATCATCAATTTCCCTCTTCCATTTAATACACATGAAGCATCTTATATAAAATATGATTTCACTTTTAATTATTATGGAGTGGCCAAATTATTTCAAGATCCTTTAATTATGTCATCAATTAAATTTAGTAATTTAGGCATCTCACATTTTGATGTTCCTTCCAATTCATAAGCATGCATTATTTTTATATATTATGATGATAACTACATTATGGCCCAAGTTCAATCAAGAGACATGGATGTTAAGCATTATCATAAAAATTTATCCCAAATACATGATTTTAATCATGATGTTCATATTATTTCCATGGATTTCAACTTAGAACCTAAAGGTCATGTACCTCCAGTCAATTCTCCTCTTCTTGATACTCCTTGGGTGGTTGAAAAAATATTACTTCTCGCATATTTAGAAATTATGGAACCTTCTATGACTCCTATCACACTAATCATTCTACCTTATCCTCTTCCCATCAATAATTTTAAAGATACACCAATAAAATTTGATCAACCTTCTTCTATAGTTCCACATACTCTTGAGATCACTCTCAATGCCAAGGCCATAGTTGTACACCAAATACATTATGAATATGACCACCATGGTAATAAAATTATTGATATTTAAGTAGATGTGGAATATTATATACTTCTACCTACATTACCTAACAATGAATTCATATTTAAATTACTCCATTCTTGATAACCTCAACCTCCTTGATAACATCACAAACTTGGGAATTTCAAATGAAAGGCCCCTTGTTTAAATAATTGCATTGCTAGTATTAATCATACAATCAATCCCATTTCATATCTTCCTAATAAACCATATCATTTTCAATATGTAAATGGTATGCTTATCGAAGAAACTACAAGAATCAAATATGGCACCCCCTCATGTCCTCAACCTATAACACTTTATAGAGAACTCACACCAACTAAACATGAGAAATTTATCCTATTATTTGATAAATATAGTAAGAATTTCTCTAGGTAATATGAGGACATGTTTGGCATCGATACTAGCATCATGGTGCATAACATGATCACATATCTCTATGCCAAACCCATTTATCAAAAATAATGTAAATATAGACCCAAAATTTCCAACTTATGCCATAAATAAATTATTAAACTTTTATATGCCAAATTTATCAAAATTTTGTACTATTCTAAGTGGGTCTCTAACATTTTCCCCTTTCACACAAAGTCACCATGGTCATTTATATTTTCTTCAATTTTTGTAATCTCAATCTCACTTATCCCAAGGACAAATTTTCATTACCTTTGATATATGCCTCATCTATTTCACTTCTAGATATGAAATTTTATCCCTCATGGATGGTTTTTTGGGATATAATCAAATTCATATCACCCCTGAAGACCAATAAAAGACAATTTTCACCATATAATGGGGCATTTTTTGCTATGTTAAAATGCCCTTTGACCTTAAAAATGTTGGAGCTACCTATCAAATGGATATGACCACATTTTTTATAATATTATCCATTAAATTGTGAAAAATTATGTGGATGATCTCATTTCTAAATCCAAAATCCAAAAAACTCATCTTTCTAATCTCATTTCCAAATCTAAAATCCAAAAAACTCATCTTTCTAATCTTGCCATCATCTATGATCAACTCATCAAATATAAACATAGACTCAACCCATATAAATTTGTTTTTGGCATTAAATTTAGTAAATTTGTAAGGTTTTAAGTCTATCTTCATGTTATTTATGTCAATCTTTGTAAGATCAACACTATAGTCAACATGCCTATTCCTTGTTCCATTCTATATATTTGTACTTAACTTGGCAAGCTTGGGGAAATATAATGGTTTGTCCCCAAAATGGCTTATCACATCTATTCTATTAATTCCCTTATTAATAAAGGTATTTATTCATAATGTATTGATACTTTTTATAAGGTTTTTTACAAAATGAAAGAATTATTTTTCCATCCATCCACCCTTCATCCACCTTCTAGTGATCGTCCTTTAATTTTGTACACTTATTCCACACCCGTATCAGTTGGGGTAATGTTTCCCCAATAATATTATACTAGAAGAGAGTATGCCATATATAATATCAATAAATGTCTCATTAATTATGAATATAATTATACCAAAGTATAACATGATTGCCTTTCTATCTATTTCATAGCTAAAAATCTCCATCATTGCATGCTTTATCAAACAACTTATGTCATAGTTCATTCTAACCTACTTCATCACTTTTTATTTAAATCCCTCTCCCTAAAGACATAATTAGTAAATGGATGGTTGTTTTAATTTAATTTTTTCTCTACATCATCACTCAAAAATATGTCAAAGGATAAGTTATTGTTAACCAACTAAAAGTGATACCCATACCCTCTACCAATCATCTTTAAGATAATTTCCCTAATGATAACATCCTCTATATTGAAGGTCTTAATAAGGTTATCTATTTTAAAGTTTACTTACATAAATTCACTACTCATTGATAATAAATTAATCAAGAATATTCTTACATCATTCCTAATACTACTAAACCTAAATTAGTCATCAAAAAACTTCCTAAAATCAGCATCAATTTACATGAAGACACTTGAAACCTTCATTTTGATGGCACCAAATGACTCCAAGGAGTTTGGGTAGGTTTTATAATTACTATTAATCATGGTCAAATTATCCATTTTTAATTTAAACTTACCTTTGATGTCACTAATAACATGGCATAATATGAATCATTAATCCTCAGCATGAAAGCAACACCTGATTTAGATATTGAATATCTGCAATCTTTGGGTGACTTCAAACTCATATACCAATAGGTTAATGGTGATTATCAATGTAAAATTTAAAATAGTATTACTTATCATCAAAGGGACACTTCACTCACCAAATAATTCACTTATTTTTACCATCGATCTCATTCCAAGAGATAAAAACTCTATCATTGATTCCCTTGCATCTACAGCATCCTTATTTCATCCACACCAAGTTCTCACTGATTCTAAATTTGTCATTAAAATAATAAAGTCCCCATATTCCATATAACCATAAGATTCACTTATCTATTATATTTAGTCTATCACCATTCAATAGAGCCCATGGTACAAAAACATTTTCTGATTCCTCAAGCATCAAACTTATTCTCTAGATATAGATTCCCATATAAAGAATCAAATTAACAAACTAGATTTCAAATATGTATTTGAATATAACACCCTTTATTATAATAATGCCTAAGGTACCCTAATCCACTATTTAATGAAAGAAGAGTTTCCTCCTCTCCTTAAAAAATAACATGGGGGCATTTGTAGTAGTCACTGTAGCAGACATACTACAACATGTAAATGCCTAGGTATGGGATACTTTTGGCCTACTCTTGAAAATGATACTATCAATTTTGCTAAAGAGTTTAGTCCTTTCAAAATTCAAGATGATTTAATCCATTAACCATGAGTTAAACTCTATATTATTGAATATTCTTGGCCATTTTACATGTTGGGATTAGATCTCATAGGAAAACTACCTAGATCATAGGATGGGCATGTTTTTATCATCATAATTATTGAATATTTTACCAAATGGGTAGTTACCATGCCTCTATTCAAAGTCATGGGAATTAACATTTCTA
Organism: Torreya grandis; assembly: GCA_037957365.1. Classification (NCBI taxonomy): domain Eukaryota; kingdom Viridiplantae; phylum Streptophyta; class Pinopsida; order Cupressales; family Taxaceae; genus Torreya; species Torreya grandis. The sequence continues at coordinate 98,973 of JARHVA010003625.1, read as the reverse complement.
TGTTTATCCTCAATAAAATAATTTGTCATTTTTGAGTTCCCCATAATATCATTTTTGATAATGGAGGCAATTTCAAAAACAAGGATGTGAAGAAATTATGTGTTAAATTTAAAATATCCCACGAATTTTCCACACCGTATCTTCTATAATGTAATGGCCAAGCTGAGAACACTAAAAACATTCTCAATAGAATCCTCCAAAATATAATTCATGAAACATACATGAATTTACATCTTCTTTTATATCCCATAATTTGGGCCTATCACACTAGCATACACATTGCTACTAAGGCAACAACATTCTCGTTAGTCTTTTATTTTGAGTCTATTCTCCCATTAGAGGTGGAGCTTCCTTGTCTACATATATCTCTCCATGATATTATACCTAATGAGATATTACATGAATCTCACCTTCATGATCTCAATTTTATTTATGAACACCATTTATCCACTCTATAACATAACTTCCAATAAAAGGCTCATATCACCAAGCAACATAATAAAAAGGTTAAAGTTCATGATTTCAATATTGGTGATCTAGTATTTAAATTAGATTATGCCAATGATATATAAGGTAAATATGCTTTAAAATGTGGGTCCCTTATTTAATGAAAGATATTCTTGGTCCTAGAACCTATTATCTCCAAACTAATGAAGGCCATGTTTTTAAAGAGCCCACCAATGCATAATTATTGAAAAACTACTTTGATTAGATATTTCCCTTCTTATCATGCCTTTTATATGCTATCCTACTAACACTTTTTATAGGATTTATACATGGGTATCACCCCCTATATTATTTTCTCTTTCCACAAACCATAGTTCCTTCTCTTGGTCATTTGGTTTCTCTTTCTCATGAGTTATATTGTAAAACTATGGATAGGACTCAATATTCCTCATGAATTTATTTTGTTTTTATTAAATTTGTTATTCCCAAATGCATTATACACCCTCTTAGGTTTTTATTTTATGATTTTTAGTACAAGACCATGGATAGGACTAGGCCTTCCTCACAATGACCATCTTTCTCATTTTTATTTTTCACATACTTTGTTCACCTTCTTGGGTTTCTCTTTTATGATTTGCAGTGTAATACCATAGATAGGACTATGCCCTCCTCATAAAATCACCATCTTTAATTAATTCAATGTTCATTTTCTGAAATGTTAGGAAATGGTTAGAAGTTTGTGACCCATTGTTATTATCTTTGGTTTTTGTTTCTTTTATATATAAAATTTGCACAACCACCTATGTTAGTATGTTTCCATACACTTACATACATTCTTATGATCATAAATCATATGTACCTATCATTGTATCCATTTTCAACTTTTTCACATTTTTTATGATTTGAATTAATTCAAATTATGTGGAATGTTTCATTGCCCTTTATTTCCTTTCCTTTCATTCCACTTTGGATAAAACAAGGTCAAAGTCAAGATAACACTTTTATTTCACATGAATAAACAATACTCTTAAACATAATTTTCTCTAAATTTTATTTCTTAGATACCAAGTTCAAAATTTTTAAATGATATTCATTTTTAGTACCCATGTTTAATTCTCTGGATCCATGTGGAGGAGGAATAGAAAAATCATTAAAAATATAAAAGACAAATCATTTGAAACAAAAGGAAATGATAAAAATTAAACATACAAAGCTAAAAGTCAAAATCACACTAAAATATATGATTAATATCACATATCGTATCCCCAATCAAATCTCAAATTCCATAGTTGGCCTCATGATAGAGTCAAGGTTCATTCGGGTGTGGTAGGCCACTAGATTGGGATAGGAAAATTCAAAATAATCTATGGTGCTACCTAATTTCTCATGCAAGTACCCAATCTTTGTAGTAGACCAATGAATCTATAAGGGGTCTTAAGTAATGGGGAAGATGTTGGAAGGTAGGTCCATTTTAATTTTCATGCATATAGAATTCACAGGATGATATTCATACTTCATTTGGGGACCCAAGAACTTGTATGGTTAGGAAAAGTTCTTCAGAGTCCTTAATGTTAAAAGTCCTCTTGTTTTGACAAACCTAATTTAAGTCTCTTGAATTTGATAAATATTTTCTCTACCTTGTATTTTCCTTCATTTTCCCCACCACCAGTTTCATTTCCCCCCTTGATAGGAAACTTTGACTCTCAATATGTTTTCCCCCTTCTATATTCCATCTTCTTGATATCTCACAAAATGATAACAATACTTTGTTTTAGTTCTATCTATATTTAAATCAAAACAATATTCTCGAGCAACTTTGGACTTCTTGCTTTACACCTTTGATTTACATTTATAGAATTTCTTTAAGTTGATTTTAAATTTTTTTCATTGTTATACCTCCTTTTTATGGACAATTACATCCATTTCTATTTTTTATGTAATTTTTCCATTGTTGAGTGAGGTTATCTTGTTACTTATCACTTGCCAATGTTATTTTCCCTTTTCATGTCCTCTTTCCATTGATGATTATTAAGGACTATTACTTCTCACTCATCAATGTTGTTTTACCATTGCTTTCCCATCTTTATTTAAGTAAGGATTTTTATTGCTTTTACATTGATGTTTGATTACCATTTTCACTTGCATACTTGGTTTAACTTAGTTCATTTGTATTTATTCGTAAGGTTTACTTTATCTTATTTTTTCATTCATTTAGTAGCTTTGGATTTTTGATTACTTGATTTAATCCAAATTTGGACTTGGTCATTTGGTACTAACTTAGCATTTGTCATCCTAACTCCACAAATTTCTAAGTATGTCTCACCTACATTGTGTCAATTATCTTAGCTTTCCAACATTTTTTTTAATATTTTCTCTTTAGTTTTGTATCCTTAGGTTTGTCTAAAGGAGTCTCCACACCCTCCATGATCAAAGCTAGAAACATAACAAATAACCATCTAATGATAAAGGTAAGTGAAGGTATGCATACTTTACTTTTATTTTTAGTTATTTCTATTTTAGTCATTTAATTTTATTTATGTTATGCTTTAAAATACTACAATTTTTTTTTATCTTCAACATTATGTTTTCTATGTTATTTTCTCAAAGTACCATCCCCTATTGCACTTGAGTGATGCATGATGAGATTTGAGTGGGGATTATGTATACACACAATGTTTTTAAACTTTATAAATTATTGATGCTTTATCTTTTGCAATAACTTGTTGAGCCTCAATCTCTCTAAGTTCACACCTTAAAAGGTGCACTAGGGAAGGGGTGGGCAAACCATTGGTGTTTTGTAAGATTTTTGTCCTTTATAACACCTTTTTATATTAATATAACCTTCTCCTATACACTTCCCCAAGATTTGAAACCTTTCTTACACACTCCTCCAAGAATTTCACCACCTTCCTTAGCACTGACTCGAGCCTAAAACCCTTTTTGATAGTTTATATTACATTATCAACCTAGGCTAAATCTATATTCAAATTATTAAAAGCACATTATGGTCTAGGTTGACTCTAGTTGACCTAGAATGGGACATAACTTATTTTTAGAAATTAATGATACATAATCAATTGGGATGACCTTGTTGACTAAACTTTCAAAAAAAATTAGGGTTAGATTCAACTATATATACACATTCATTTATCCATTTCTTACAGAGACAAGAGTTATTATTCATTTGCTTTTGTTTGTAATTTGTACTTCTACCATTCTAATTGAGGATTTATTTATTAGGGTTTATACTTGGATAAAAATATTATCTTATGGAAAAGTCTTGGATGATTTGGCCTTTCTTATTGATCCTTACAAACCATAATAACTTATTAAGAAAAACCTTTGCCCAAGGGAGAGCTTGAACCTTGACAGGTTCAACTTCAAGATAAGTATCTCTAACTTTACTCCTCTATTTTAGAATATATAAGTAACATAAATAATGTCTTTTGAATATATTACTCTCTCTATGCATTAAGGTTTTACCTATACATAGATAAGTTAGGATTCTCCTATGCATGTTTATTTTTATGTGTATTACCCACACTTTTTGCCATAATCTTTGGTGAGCACTAGATTAGATTTTATTTTGATTTGCATTTACTTTATGAATATTATTGTCCCCCAAAAATATCACTCATTTTTTGGACAACATTTGAACTATTTTGGTCCTACAGACCAAAATTGTCTCTTCCCTTTCTGAAATTTGTCCTGGGCATTCAAATTCCTCATTTTTCAAGATTCTCAAGAATCTATGGACTCTACAGGTAGGTTCATTTCTATAGGTTCAAAGGCTTCTACAGGTGGATTCAATCAAAAGAATTAGTTTCCAACACTTAGTCATTTTTAGGATTTGTTTAGTGCCTTGGTTTAATCAAAAATGTCCATCAGCAAGCATCAGTAGAAGGTTCAATGCATTTGGTTCAACATGTTCAAAAGCTCTCAACACAACTGCAAATTTCAATCGGCAAAGTTCATCACTTTGGTTCAATCAAATGGTTTATCAGTTGGTTTAAAGGCTTCATTTGAATCGTTGAACCAAAGCTTGGTTCAATGGTTGGTTCAATGCTTCTGTTCATTCAATTGGTTCATCAGCTTGAACCATTTTGGTTCAAAGCTTGGTTCATCAGCTTGGTTCAACGTTTGGTTCAACCAAGCGATTCAATGCTTTGGTTCACTCAATTGGTTCACTCACTTGGTTCAACTCTTTGGTTCATTCTCTTGGTTCAAAGGCTTGGTTCAATCAAAGGGTTCATCAACTTGAACCATTTTGGTTCAACCAAGTGTTTCAATGTTCGGTTTAACCAAGCGGTTCAATGCTTTGGTTCAACCAAGCGGTTCAATCAAATGGTTCAATAGTTGGTTCATCACCTTGTTTCATCAGCTCAGTTGAAAAGATCTATTCAAATTCAAAAGTTTAAAGAAGCCTCCTGAAGGACATGTGCCCTTACGAAGGGCACTTGGTCAACAAAATTACCCTTCGGAAGGGTCATTTTCAAATAAGGCCACAAAGGTAATTCTTTCAGATTTTTGTTTAAGGAATTCAAAAAAAGACTAAGGCAAGAAACAATTCCTTTAGAATTTTTGTCTGAAGGAGTCTCTTTGGACAAAAAGTCTGAAGGAATTCAGGAAAGTGATTGCGAGAAGAAAACTTGAAGGAAATTCTCAAAGGCAAACGAAACAAAATGGAAATTTCTGTTGACAATTTGTCCGTGGGAAAATACCCATGGAGAAATCCTAGGGAATTTGTATGTGGAATTTTTATCCATGGGAATTTGTCTGTAGAGAAAGCCCAAGGAAAATGCCTATGGAGACAGTCCATAGGAAAGCCGCGAGAGACTGCCGAAGATAAAAGGCCACCAAAGGACCCCAAAGGGTAGGTGCCCTTGCGGGGGGCTCTCAGCAACCAACTTAAAGGACACTCCCCCAAAGCCGAAGGGTCACCTTCCCTTTGGGAGGATACATAACAGGAAAGCTAAAGAAGGACCAAGGGGTGATGCACCCAAAGATGTCAAATTCAAGATAGCGAACTAGCCATTGAAAATGCAGTGACGGGTGTGCAAACGTCAATTTTAAAGCTCATAAAATAGCTGTTGATTCTTGTAATCTCCAGACCTAAATGCATTCAAAGGCTTTAAGGCCAAAACTAATAGGAAGAAACTAAAGAATAGAACAACAAATTGAATCTGGGACCTGATTCAATTAACCAGAAAAGAAAGAACGATGAAGGAAGGATCAGATCGCCAGGTGGACATTGAAAGATGCAAACTTTCAATAGCGTGACTTGTTTCTCTGCATTGAGAAAAGCAAATGGGTAAATGCCCCTAAGTTATAGCCTATCTTCTTAACATATTTCAATGCAACATGATGTGTTACTATTCCTGAGTCCTTCTTGAAAAGGCTATATAAGGGACTCTCTTTCATTGTAAATAGATCTCTTTCTGATAATCAGAATGACACTCTACCCAAATTGAAAGGCATTACTAAGACTTTGAGCTTAGATTGTTGATCATATTTTGTTATTGGAATAAGAAAGCAATTGATTTTTTAGAATTTGTGCTATGATATCTTTGTTGTTGAGGAAACTGTTCTTATGTCTTCTTCCTATATCTTCTATTCCTTTAATTCAACAAGTAAAATTAGTGACAGTAGTCAGGAAGGTGTCCTAAAGTCAACTGTGGAGAGACTTTGTGCCCCCATAATTACCTTTTAGTGTGTTTTATTTTCATTTATGTGTAAAGGACCTTGGGATGACTTTGTGCCCTCATTATCCTTCGTATCTTACCCTTGAGAAATTCAGGTGGAGACTTTGTGTTGCATCTCAATTTGTTGGTTACTACGTCCTTGGTTACACTTTACTTTTACTACTTCGAGTATTCTTGTGGCTTGTTGAATAGTACTTCTAAAAGAAGAGGAGTGCTTTTTGTCATTTTCCTTGAGTTTTTCCTTTGATCCACATGCATTATCTCTGAAAAAAGAGAGATGGATGGTTTGTCCTACCCTTGAGTATTATTTTATGTTTATATATATATATATATATATATATATATATATATATATATATATATATATATATATATATACATATCTATTAGGAACCTCCCCTTGATGAGAGGAGAGATTAGTCACTTTTTGATGTAGTAAACCTACACATTTGGATGACTAATCTTCTTACTTTGGCTGATCAAACCTATTTTGTTTATTAGTACGCTGATCGACAAAATATTTAACCAATAGTTTTTATCAACTCCGCTAGGGATATACATAATTCTATGCAATTTGGAACCTCAAGTTTAAGATTGAAACATCACCTATGTTTTACCCATTATCATTATAACCCTTATCCATTAGAGACTTTGGTGACTCCATTACTTGTCTTATCCATTATCCATTTATAGCCTTACCATCTTCCTCCACCTCTATTATTTTATCTAGTTTGTAAAACTAGAGTTGTTGGGAAAGAGTGCATAGTTTAAAACCTCAAGCTTCAAATTGAAGCAAGGTCAATCCTTTTCCATTTTTGTTTCAAAATTTGGTAGATTCAAGGTATACATGAAGCCAAAGGGATAAAGGTATTGTTGACCATATATTCGAGTTAGTACAATAAAGTGATTTTGAACTGTTTCCTTCACCATCTCATCTCCAATGAACCAAGAGCTTTCCTCCTACTAATGTCAAATCTCCATTGCCAGATGAAGTATCTACTTCTATTGTTCATAAAGCTTTGCCAATAATTATTCTTCTAAGATTTGTTATTCCTCCTTTTCATAATCCTATAATGGCAGTTCAAGGCCCCTGGGGTAATGCTTTTGGTCCTCTTAATCTTACTCCACCTCTACATGAGCTTCCATGCAGTTCAAGGAAAAATTTCCCCAAATTCTATGGTGATGGGAAAGTTCATCCTAATGAACACATTTCAGCCTTCAACATAGCTTGTTGAGTAATTGGAGTAGAATTTAAAGATGTAGCAGTCAAGATATTTGTAGAAACATTACAAGGCACTGCTGTAGATTAGTTTTATCATCTATAGGCTCGGTCAGTAACTGATTGGAATACCCTCATAGCTAAGTTTGAAGCCAGATTCAAACCTGCAGAAGATGTACATGCACTTCTATCTTAACTTACATAGATGAAGAAAGAGCCTCATGAACTAATGAGAGACTTCATAGCCAAATTTGACAAATTGAGAAACAAAATTCTTGTAATTTCTTGACCTACAGCTGAGAATCTCAAATGCTTCTTCATTAATTCTTAGTTACCTAAAGTTAGTTTTCTTTTGAGATGTACTAGTCAAATAGATCTTGCTATAGCTCAAATTTTGGCCATTGAGGTAGAAGATGATCTCATCTTAGCAGGGAAGATAAGAAGAGATCCAAATAGAAATATACCTTCATCATCTTCTGAATATGCATCTACAGGCACCACTGATCTAATGGTGCAAAAGCTAGCAAATGAAGTGCTAGCCTTGAAAAGACAAATGGCTCAAGGAATGTCTTTTACTCCTTCATACAGAGATATGCTAAGAAGGACATTCCCAAATCAGTTATATCAGGGCAATGCTACTAGGAATCAAGGGCAATAAAATTGCCTTCCTCCTCCACAAGGGAAACTTGCCCTAGAAGCTCTTTCAACCAATTCAGCAATGGGATATCTTGAAATAGAATCTAAGTTCTCTTTTTATCCTAAATTAAATCAAGAAAATGACATTGATCTCCTTGAAGATGATCAAGAAGAATCAGCTGGCGACTCCCACATTAGTTTCTTGAATTATCAAGATGAACCTAGAAGCAAAGGAGAAGCTATTGATGGATCATATGTAGTGTTTACCAGGTCTAAGAACCAATCAGTCTAGCAAGCTAATAAAAATAAGATAGAGGAGCAACCTCAACTAGAAATTACAATTGCTAAGCATGGAACCACCCTGCCTTTTCTGTCAAAGGATCTGGTGATCACCCAAAATGTAAGTACATCAATTTCACCTTCACCTTCTACTCCCATTTCACAAACCAGCCCTCCTCCCATCCCTCCTAAAACCCAAAAGGTTGAAATTCCTTCCTCTGTACTTAGTCAAATTCAGCCATTTGACATAATCGATCATGTCATGAAGACAAAAATTCAAATGTCTGAGTTTGAATACTTGTAGTCCAATCTTGATTAATTGGATAGGTTGGTCCAATGTGTCAAGAACCAAACCATCCCTACAATAATAGAGGTTAAAAAAATAATTCTTGATTCCCCAAAGAACATGCCCATTCCAAATAATCTTGTCTTTACTCCTCTAGCTACCCCTGGGAAAATAGAACCTTTCTATGTTTCCCTGTTAATAAATGGTTATCAGCTCAATAATTGCATCATTGATTCCAGGGCATCTGACAATGTCATGCTCACTAAAGTCGCTGAGTCTCTAGGTCTCACATTGACCAAAACCTTTGGCAGATGTTTATCCATAGAGAACAAACAAGTAACATTGCTAGGGCAAATTAAAGATGCCCAATTTGCATTGGCAGCCTTTCCAGACAAGAGAATCAAGATGACTATCTTGGTGGCTAACATCCCAGCATTCTATGGCATTTTGCTTGGATGAAATTTAGACAAGGATGTGGGTGGAGAACTAAGCATGGACCTATCTAAAGCAAGGATCCCTGTCCAAGGCGTAATGAAGAGATTTCTCCCTAAAAAGGAGGTAAAATACATGGTCACCCAAACAACAGCCCTTGCAGCATAAATTTTGTTTGAGTCTTCAGGTAGGGGTAATTATTTATTTACCATACATGATGTTCATATTTTTATAGATGAAATTCTTATAGCTGACAATCCAAGAATTGATCCAAACAAGAATTTAGGAGAATTGGTAGGGCATAGTACAAGTAGGGAAGGATCTTCCATCTCTAATGAAGAGAAATCTGATAGGAAATCAGTTTCTGATGATGCTTTGATCTTGAAATCCAATGGAAAAAAATTTTCCACCAATGATGGAGATGGGACTGTGTTGATATCTCCTCAAGGAGATAATCTTCCTTCATGCAATTTGCAAGTCAGCAACACCAACAACATAGCTAGATGTGAATCATTGTTGCTTGGATTGAAGATTGCTCAAGATGAAGAAATCAAACTCCTTCACATCAAAAGAGATGCTAAGCTGATAATTTGTCAGGAGTTTAATATGGACAATCCAATCATATGCTAGACTGAACTAGAAGAATAATCAATTATGGTAATAGACCATGCTGCTATAAATCAAAATTAGGCAAAAGAACCCTTCACCAAGAAAGCAAGGAGTTATGGCTTTCAAATTGAAGATCACATCCTACCATGGGGCAAGAAGAAGAAAGAGCCAAGAGGAAGATGTAAAAAATTGGTTTCCTAGTGGAGAGTTCCATTCGGCCGACACCATTTTTGGGGGAAAAATGGTTTCCTATTGGTTTACCAGGATAGAGCACTATTTTCACTATCTCTCAAGAAACAACATCTAAAATACTTCAATTCTTGAAGTATCAGATTATTTCATCTATACATATGTATATTTGTATAGTTTTTAATTCTATTCTATTTTGTTTATTTTCATTTTTGATGCCTTCCATTTTTGGGTAGCATGACTCCATAACCCAATGGTACACATGAAGACACTAGAGATTCTAAATTCTACTCCCTTCAATTCTTTTTGCAATTGATATAAGTTCCCCAACTGGAGCCAACTATTGTCCCCCAAAAATATCACTCATTTTTGGGACAACATTTGAACTATTTTGGTCATACAGACCAAAATTGTCACTTCCCTTTCTAAAATTTGTAATGGGCATTCAAATTCCTCATTTTTCAAGCTTCTCAAGAATCTATGAACTCTACAGGCAAGTTCATTTCTACAGGTTCAAAGGCTTCTATAGGCAGGTTTGATCAAAAGAATCAGTTTCCAACACTTAGTCATTTTTGGGATTGGTTCAACACCTTGGTTTAATCAAAAATGTCCAAGGGTAAGCATCAGTAGTAGGTTCAATGCATTTGGTTCAACAGGTTCAAAAGCTCTCAACACAACTAAAAAGTTCAATCGGAAAATTTCATCGCTTTGCTTCAATCAAATGGTTTGTCAGTTGGTTCAAAGGCTTCATTTGAACCATTGAACCAAAGCTTGGTTCAATGCTTCAGTTCATTCAATTGGTTCATTGGCTTGAACCATTTTGGTTCAAAGCTTGGTTCATTATCTTGGTTCAACGTTTGGTTCAACCAAGTGGTTCAATGCTTTGGTTCACTCAGTTGGTTCAATGCTTTGGTTCATTCACTTGGTTCAAAGGCTTAGTTCAAATAAAGGGTTCATCGGCTTGAACCATTTTGGTTCAACCAAGTGGTTCAATGTTCAGTTCAACCAAGCGATTCAATGTTTTGGTTCAATCAAACGGTTCAACAGTTGGTTCATCACCTTGTTTCATTGGCTCAGTTTAAAGGAGTGGTTCTAAATCAAAAGTTCAAAGAAGCCTCCCAAAGGACAAGTGCCCTTGCGGAGGGCACTTGGTCAACAAAAGTACCCTTTGGAAGGGTCATTTTCAAAGAAGGCCGCAAAGGTAATTCTTTCAGATTTTTGTTTAAGGAATTTAAAAAAAGACTAAGGCAAGAAACAATTCCTTCAGACTCTTTTTTTTGAAGGAATTCCTTCAGACAAAAAGTCTGAAGGAATTTGGGAAAGCAACTGTGGGAAGAAAACCTGAAGGAAATTCTCAAAGGCAAATGAAACAAAATGGAAATTTTTGTGGACAATTTGTCCATGGGAAAATACCCATAGAGAAAGCTGAGGGAATTTGTCTGTGGACTTTTTGTCTGTAGGAATTTGTCTATAGAGAAAGCTTAGGGAAAATGCCCATAGAGACAGTCCACAAGAAAGCCGCGAGAGACTGTCAAAGATAAAAGGCCACCAAAGGACCCCAAAGGGTAGGTACCCTTGTGGGGGACTCTCGGTAGCCAACTTAAAGGATACTCCCCCAAAGCTGTAGGGTCACCTTCCCTTAGGGAGGATGCAGAATAGGAAAGCTGAAGAATGACCAAGTGGTGACGTGCCTGAAGATGTCAAATTCAAGACAATGAACTAGCTATTGAAAACATAGTGATGGGTACACAAATGTCAATTTCAAAGCTCATAAAATAGCTATTGATTCTTGTAATCTACAGACCTGAATGCATTCAAAGGCTTCAAGGCCAAAACCATCAGGAAGCGACTAAAGAATAGAATAGCAAATTAAATCTAGGACCTGATTCAATTAACCAAAAAAGAAGGAACAATGAAGGAAGGATCAGATCACCAGGTGGACATTAAAATATGCAAACTTTCAATAGCGTGACTTGTTTCTCTGCATTGAGAAAAGTAAATGGGTAAAAGCCCCTAAGTTCCAGACTATCTTCTTAATAGATTTCAATGCAACATGATGTGTTACTGTTCTCGAGTCCTTCCTCAAAGAGGTTATATAAGGGACTCTCTTTCATTGTAAATAGATCTCTTTCTAACAATCAAAACAAAACTCTACCCAAATTGAAAGTCATTACTGAGACTTTGAGCTCAGATTGTGATCATATTTTGTTATTGGAATAAGAAAGCAAGTGATTTTTTAGACTTTGTGCTGTGATATCTTTATTGATGAGGAAACTATTCTTATGTCTTTTTCCTTAATATATCTTTTGTTCCTTTAATTTAACAAGTAGAATTAGTGAAAATAATTAGGAAGGTGTCTTGAAGTCAACTTTGGAGAGACTTTGTGCCCACATAATTTCCTTTCAGTGTGTTTTCTTTTCATTTCTGTGTAAAGGACCTTGGGACGAATTTGTGCCCTCATTGTCCTTCGTATCTTACTCTTGAAAAATTCAGGTGGAGACTTTGTGATGCATCTCAATTTGTTGGTTACTACATCCTTAGTTACACTTTGCTTTTACTACCTGGAGTATTCTTGTGGCTTGTTGAATAGTACTTTTGAAAGAAGAGGAGTGCCTTCTGTCATTTTCCTTGAGTTTCTCCTTTGATCTGCATGCATCATCTCTGAAAAAAGAGAGATGGATGGTTTGTCCTACCCTTGAGTATTATTTTCTATATATATATATATATATATATATATATATATATATATATATATATATATATATATATATATATATATATATATATATATATAGCATATCTAAAGGGAACCTCCCCCTGATGAGAGGAGAGATTAGTCCCTTTTTGATGTGGTAAACCTACACATTTGGATGACTAATCTTCTTACTTTGGCTGATCAGACCTATTTTGTTTATCAGTACGCTGATCAACAAAATATTTAACCAACAAATATGAAAACATAGGACCTATCTATGGTTATTGAATGGTATATCTTGATTAGATGCTTTATATCCTTCTCTAATGATGTTATTATGGTAAGAGATCACTTAGTTAGGTCTAATAGATCCATCTTGGTCATGACCTCGAATATCTAATATATCAACAATCATAAGTGTAAGTATGATTTATCTTCTTCGAGCTAGGATTGATTAATACATTAGTTGAATTTCCATTTATATACGCAATGTCCCAAGGAGAGGGACTTACCTATTCAAATATACTATTTTGTGATTTTAGAAGGAGAAGTTATAAAAAAGTAAAATAAATAGATGGATTATAATGTCAAAATAGGGGAATATTAAGAAACATATGTCATATCATGTGATGATGCATGAGGCACATCTACCCTAATATTTGACATAGATTAAATGTCCAAAATGTTTTCAAATGGTGCATTATATGTAAGGATGAATTTAGGATTAGGGGACACTTTTAAGTAAATAGGATCAAAACCTTAATAATTATCACATATTTCCTTCGATACAAATCTCAGATGATAGGTTGTTAGATAAGGCTATGAGGAGGATAATCAATAAGTGCATCATATAATTCTATCATGGAAGGATAATTAGGACCAACATCATGGAAATAAGGATTAAAAGGAACCTATTGGGTGACTTGGACTTGCTCATGTGAAATACCCTTTGAGTGTTTCCCTTGAGATAAAGAAATAATGACTTGATGAACAATAAGAGGTGGTAAAATTACCTAAGGAGGGGAGTTGTTCTTTGAGAACATGATGTAAGTGGAATCCCTTTTATTAATTTATTCTTAGATGTTCATATTTAGATGGGACATCTTCCTTCGGACCATAATATATTTGCCTTTATTCCACTCCACCACACTATATTCTCTTATTTTCTTTTATTATCACCCCAAAATCATGAATATTCTTCATATCCTCTTTTTAATTATGAGGATTTATAAATATTGGGTCCAAAGTTTGTGGATCATGGTGAAATACAACTTAAAATTTACCATTGATGGCCACAAATGAATATCTAAGAGTTGTGGCATAGGTCATTAAAGACCATATATTGAAATTGATCCTCCAAAATTAGAGATGAAGAATATGTATCATTGGCTTCTTCAATTTATTAAAAAAACACCTACACAATTCATCATTTGGTAAGAAATTTCTTTATCTAATTGTTTATTTGGAACACACTTGGGTAGTGTGAATGGGGCCTCTATGGTGCCATCCAATATAATTATTATGCAATATGGATAATCTCAATAGGACCCAATCTTCATAAGTTTTCCCATTATCTCTTCAAGTATCCCAGGCATAGGATTCTCATTAATGGAATCATAAACATGGGGATAAAATAATTATACTATCTTTATGATATTTTGCATATATATATGAGTATAAATTCTTGAGAAGGCTACACGTATTAGAAATATAGAATCAACTATCCATGTAGTAATGATTTGGAAGTCCACAATGGCACATGCTACATCTATTATGTAATATAACATGTATAAGTTTATAGCTCATTTAATCCTATGAACTTATTGATCCAAATTGTAGCTAATTATTTCCCCCAAATCAAGAATCTTTTGGTCATCTATGATCAAGTAGGCAAAGGCACCCATTTTTAAAGCCACCTTGGTTATGTTTGTAACTCCAAGAGCCCTATTAATAAAATTTATTCCCAATTTTAACCATTATCTATATTTTATAGTGGGGATTGAGCTAATATTTTTTTTACATTTAAATATGCTAGAGTCCTTAGCTCAGTCCATAAGTTCCTTCTTGATGTCATTTATTTCCATATATTTTATAATTACATCCTAGTTGTAAATGGTGTATGGTTTTGTAAATTAATTATAACCTTCATAGGAAACACTATCTATGTAATATATTAGATTCATTTTACTTAGTTTTTATATGAATTCATTATTATAATCAATGGCATAGAAAACATTATAAACTAGGTCAACACAAGGGTATACTTCTAGTTTGGTTATTGTTTGATGCATTATAACTCTTATAATAGCTATAATGTGTGATAAATATTCATTTATTTCCATAGGAAGTTTTTTTTTCATTGCTCACATCCTTGTGGCACTTATTTTCCTCAATCATTGCACTATAATGATTCAGAGTTGTGCCCAATGCTTTGAAGTCAAATATTTTGTTAATGAAGGTATGGTAAGTTTCAAATGTTCTCATATATTCCATAGTGGCTTGAATATTAAAATAATTTTTTTTCTAAAATTGAATAAATTTTATTTTAATTACCTTTCTTGAGTGCATAGTGTGACTTTTATTAGAAGTCATGGGCATTCAAAAGTTTTGAGAATCAAGATATTTGTGATTTTTTTTTTTTTGGTGTTTTATACATGTAGTCACATCTTATCATCATTATTAAATTTTAAAATTAACTTAATTCATGTTAATTAATTTCATTAGACATACTCTATTTATGTATCATTTCATTTGAATTATAATTTTAAATTACTTTCCTTCATGGGTAAATCCAAATCAGACAAATGTCCTTAGTTTGCATTACAATAGGAAATGAATATATTAGTTAATTTATTGTGAAGCATATAACCTATTTTCTTATTTATCTGATTCATTTATTTAAACACCTATGTTTTTTCCACCTAGACTCTACTAGGTCCATTTTATTGTATTTGTGCTATGTGGCATTATTTCACATAGTTGTAGTCTCTTTGTAAATGTTTGAATTTCAAACTTATTATTCTTTCACTAAACTAAGATGAAAAAAATTGGCACATTCAGATTGAATCTTATACCCATGTATATATGTATATCAGCTCCAAATTTATTTCCTATCTAAATATATAACCTTGTGGCATCACAAAATTATGGCATGTGGTTTGGTGTTAAGGGATTGAATGAATTTTCACCTTAGTCATTATGATGTGATGTGGTGTGATCATGACATATAACATCATGTGACTTGATCAAAGACATATAAACCATAATAATTTTTTGAATTTATTTTTTCAATGCATTGTGAGAATGCAAATGAATAAGATGTCACCACATGAAATGTTTTGAATGAGTTTAAAACCCATAATATGTTTATAGAGAAATTTTAAAGATATGAGCACATAAATTTTGACACTTGACATGACTTGAATGAATCAAACCCTCATGACAAATAAATTTTGAATACGAACATGAATGAATATCAAATAGAGTAATGCAATTGAATAAGATCTTCACATGTGGATCCCACTTTCACTTATGGGGTTAAAATACATAGTGCATAATAATTTCTCATAGCCAATTTAAATTGATTGCATCAAAGCTAGAGTTACAATTTATCATGGCCAATTTTGAATCAATTTCATTAAAATAGAATATTAATTACTAACATTATTTATAAATTAATTTTAAATTTATTGAATAGATTACATTCTATAATATAGTTTTTTAATATTAAATTTGAAATGCCTTTAAATTAGAATCCATAAAATATGATATATAATTAAATATAAATTAAAATATGATGATATCAAAAATTATTTCAATGTTTTAAATATTTTATACCATAAAAATCCAAAAATAACAATTTTGGTTTTTAATTTGGAATGGAATATGTCTAGATTTAATGAAATGATGGTTAAATATAAAAAAACCAACAAATTATATACATACATACATACATACATACATACATACATACATAAATACATACATATAGAATCACAATAGTGGAATATAAAATACTCTCTTTAGATTCAATTTTAGTGATATTTTATTCAATGCAATCTATGATTTGACAAGATGGGAATTTGATGTACATTCCCTAATATGTTATAAAAAAACAATAGTTTGGAATGAAATAGTGAGTAGGAAAAATATTTACATGATTGATAATGAAATTTCATCAAACATTTATTGTGCCTTCTTTGGAATCCCACATTTTACATACATATATATATATATATATATATATATATATATATATATATATATATATATATATGTCTTTAACCATAAAAACATATAACTCTAATCCCAATCTAACTATCTATCAATGTTTCTCAAAAAAATAATTTATCTACTTACATACATTTATATGATAGAGGTTTAAACAATATATTCAAATTTAAATCCTCTCCTTACAATATCATTTATTAGGATTAATATTTTTTCAACTGCATTAACTATTGCAGTGTCATAACTTGTTTATATTTTACAACCCTAAATATTCCATGGGTTCCTTGTTTACTCTTCTCATATTTGTTATAATTGTTAATATTTATATAAATATTATTTATATTTTATTTTTTATTTCCTATATTAACATATTTTATCTCTCAAACTTTTTCCTTTTTCCTTGCATGCTAGGAAGGATATTGGAAAAGGTTGTGTTTATATTTAAATTTACAATAGAAGATATTTATGATATACATACTTAAATACTTATACTAGCTAATCAAATTATTTTATTCATTTTTATAAATATTATGTGCCTTATATTTGATTAAAAAATTATTTAAATTATCAAATAGCAATTGCATACAAAAATCAAAATAATGTGTTATGTCCTTTGACACAACCTAAAATAAAAAACATTCAATACTTATTTATGCCATAGTTATTTTTCAACTAGTATAAATATGAAATATGTAACACCACACCATTAAAAAATCATAAATAATAAGAATACAAAATAAAATACTAGTACATATATTTTATTTTATGTATTCTCCATTTTCATCTCTTTCATAATAATGTTTAAAAAAAAAACAAAAAAAAACACATTATTAAATGGTGTTTGTGTAAAAATTAGTTTTACCCCAAAACTTATGTTTCATTTTCCTTTTAATTATATTTTTTGGTCAAAAAACCCACCTTCCATAACACTATGTGCAAAAACTTCTTCATGTGGTGGTTGAAAGAATCATATATCTAAATTACATAAACTACATTAAAAAATAGGTACAAACTCTTTGAAAATTATTTCAACTTCATTGTTTTGATTCTTCTATTGGTTTAAAAGGATTATTTATTTTAATTTTATCTTGATAAAATATTGAATGATCCAAGTTTCAATATTTATGAAATGTCATAAGATCCATCAAACAATTATCTTAATTTATATTATATTTAAAATTTATTAATTATTCACGTGTATCATTTATTGATATATAGTTAAATCACCAAATTTATATTTTTTATTATTAATTTTTTTAATGTATTTATCTCACAATAATAGATGCCATTTGATATGGCCTATATAAAAAAATAAAAAAAGATAAAGAGGGAATTTCATTTACACATAAGAGGCTCAAAGTTTCAAGTCATTAATGAATTTGTTCTTTCTATCTCATATCAAATTCAATTGTTAAGAAATCATTTTAGGGAGTTTCAAAGTCACCACACCTTATAAAACTAGTCTAAATCTATAGATGTTATGTTTTGATTTATACGATGTAATGTCTATATAATCAAATAACTCTTCTTGATAAAGGTATTGTTGTAGATCCTAAGACCTAATTATGTAAAAGTGTTATTCTTATATGAATGCACAAAAGTTAAAAAATAGTTCCACACTCTCATTAACTATGACATGGTAGTTAATGTGACTCTTGATGTAGTCCCTTAAATTGGTTTGAATTGTTAGATAAAATTTCAACTTGCATTATGACATAAATTATTAGTTTAGAATAATAATATTAAATAAGTTTTTAAATTATTTTAAACTATTTTTAAAACCCTCTCCTTACACAAAAAAATTCCTTCTTAGTTATATTATCTCAATCTACATAGGTTGGTTCAAATCTTGTATTTTGGCATATTAAGGTCAATGTTGGAAAAAAAATCCTTCTCAGTTATATTTTCTCAATCTCTATAGGTCAGTCCAAAGGTTATATTTCAGTACAGTAAGGTCAATGTTGGAAAAGGTAGTTGATTTTATCTTTACACCTAAATACATTTTTTGTATTAATCCTCAAATTCTTGTATTTCATAATCACATTATTTGGGGTATCCTTCAAATACTTTATGTCTTACATTAAATATAGTTTTTTAATTAAAAAAAATAGTATGTTAGTGGTATATGTTTGATTTCAGCCATGTCTTATTATCAAAACTCAAAATATTATGTGATATCAAATAATTACATATCATGTTTCTGCATATACCTATAACTATATTAAGATGATGTAGACGTGTCAATTTCAAAATCATGAAATAAAAGAAATTCAATGGTGACAATGAATTGTATTGATATCCTATTCAAGATAATATTCCATTTAAAAAAATGGATAATAATATTTCATTTATTTAGTGGTCTTAATAAGATAAAACATTTTATCTAATTCAAACTATATAATATATGTCTAAATTTAATAACATTAGATAGTAATTGTAGAGTAAAACTAATTTATTTAAATTTTGTATTTATGAAAATGATATAAAAGATAGGGTACTTTGCTTTTGCAAGTTGTGTTCTATGTTTGTGATTGTATAAATTCATAAAAAGGATTTTTATGGGTTTTTGTGTTGACTTGGACTAGGAAATAGAATATGCAATTCAACATGATAGGGCTGATATTTTTTGGGTACCTATAGTAGATGGATTCATTTGCATTCTCCCAGATTCATCTAGGGGATCTGCATAAGTCTATCATAGTGACTCATGCAAGCTCATATATATCAATGTTAGTGGTGGTTGAGTAGTAGATATGGTCTTGGCATCCTCCTCACTAACCTTCAATTTTTCAAATTAATGTATAAGTAGCCTCAAATTCCTTGTTTATAATATCAAAATTGAGCATAGAAGGTTTAATTATTTTACCAAATTCACTCATGAACCTTTGATGATCAATTTTAGAGGCTCTAAATCCATCTCTGAGTTCCTCTACCTTAGTCAATTTATCCTTCACAAAATTGATAAGCTATAGGATTTCCTGTCTAGTTTTGTATATAGTGCCTTTAACCTCCACTTTGAAACTATCAATAGATTCATTGAGAAGTGCATCAAAATTGGGATTACTTATCAAATTCCATATGGATTTTATCATACTTGTGACCCTGATATCCTTCAAAATATCTATGGCCTCCTTTTCTTGGCCTATTAGTTAGGATACCAAAACTTTCATCTAAGTATGCCAATGAAAGTCACCATTTGTCTTCAAAATCATATAATTTAGATCCTACGCTGATTCCTAAGAAATCATTAAATTAAAATGGATATATTAATTTTTTAATAAACATTGAACCAAAAAATTGAGTATCTTCTCAAGTTATTTCAACTGGTTCCAAAATTTTATTACTCTTCCCCATTTGGGTTGTGATTCGCCCCTAGAAGTCTTGATTTTTTTCAAAAGATTATACATCCTAGTGTTTGTACTTTGAATATTATCAATAATATGTCTTTGATCTTGAATTATTTATTATTTCATAAGTCTTGTATTGGTCTACTCCTTCCTTATGTACATATATTTCATCACCTCCCCTATTGTGTTTATAAAATAATATTTTTTTGTATACTTGGTGGGGTCATTCAGACTTTTATTTTATTTCTTGGCTAAGGGGTATATATTTCCCATTTTCTCTAGCATTAATTCCTCCTCCATGTTACTTTATACTCCTTTCCTCTTTATCACTCTTTATATTTTATCACATTTCTTGTCAAAATGTGTACTTATTATGGGCAATTCAAAAAGGACTAGACCTATCTTATCCTTCTTCCTTTCTTGTCACTCCTTAACCCCAAAAGGTATAATGAGCTATCCTTGTTCTTCTAGTTGAGTGGGTTCGAGAGTGGTGGAAGGAGGAATTAAAATGGGTGGTAATAAGGAGGCACTTATTTGTGTAATATCCCATGTGAGGGACATCCATCCCTTACCAATTGAGGCATTAGGTAATTTAATTGTGTGGTTATGATGAAATTGAATTATAGTTTATCCCTCTTGTCACTAATGGATTAATGCTCCTCCATTAATAAAGAAAGATTATTTTAATCATTAATTTTTCACCTTAAATATATATTTATATATCATAAATTGGTAATATTTAAATTTTAAATTTAATAGGCTCTAGGATTCCTATAGAGCCTATGATCCTATCTCATAGGTTTTCTAGAAAACCTAATCCCTAGCCTAGTCAGTAAGCATTGACCTATTTAGTGGAGTACTTTGTAGACTTTATAATTTCATACCTTTAGGGATGATTAATTAGGTGTCCCAAGTATTATTTATTAAATAAATCATATCTTAAGGTTTAGATTATTTACCATTTACTAGATCGGTAAATATCCTTTTACTCTTATGTTTGTACCCCTCCCAACCTCCTAATCTATTTATAACCCAGGAATTTGCCACCCTAACCATTTTATCCCCATATGGAGTTATTACAAATAAATCCACCCATTTCCAAGCTATTCTCACCTGTAGTTGAAATAAAGGCCCTATTTTGGGTAAATCGGTGATGATTCTCCCATGATCGATGCCAATTATTTGGATTGATGTTGATCCATAAATATGCAACCTACCTTTGTATTCTGAACCAAAAAAATGAGAGCCTCACATTTTTGTTTGAATTATTGGATATTTTATGATGTTCTTAATAACACTCTACTAGATTTTCATTACATTCAATCATATCCTTTGTGCAACCCAAGCTGTTGCCTTTGCCTATGGATGAATTTCAATATTATCATAAGTGAATTGAAGGTAAGTAGTGTATTCTAGTTTATCATTATATTTTAAATTAGTATTCATTTATCCATATATTTTATCATTAAAATACTATTAGCATCTCTCTGTATCTATTTATCAACCCTTGTTAGAAAATCTACCTTATTTTAGTCTCTATTTTATTAAACTAAGCCATAGGAGAGAATTGACACTAATTTTACTGATCGATATTGATGCTATTAGGATTGACATCAATATATTATGTTTAATACATAGGATCTAAGACCTTATCATAAGCCTTTATTTGAAATAATTTTACTAATTACTATTGTTTGAACATGGCCTTTTTTTTGTATATGACTCTACTTGGTTTGGTTCATGACATAACTAGTATCATTGATCTCCCCATAGTTTCCCAACCTTTATTTATAGACCAAAGTGACTTAGCCTTTGAGATAGTCCTCTATTCAGTAGTTTATTCACCCTCTTGTGAAACTACTAAATAATCATTAGCTATTATCCAAGATGACGTAGATTTTACTTATAGTTATTGCGATGAATATTTCATTTACATTGATAGCTTATTTGAGGACTAAATCTTAGTCAGCATTATAATTGCATTATTTATCTATTTGTAATTTATTATGATTTTTATTTGCTTAATTACATAAATAGTGGACAAACATCCTTTTTAAAAAGCGTACCACTTTTTAGAACTAATATTTGATTAGGTAGTCCACCCACCTCTTTTATTAATCTATTTTTATCAAGTATTCACATGTGTATAGGTTAGTCTTTCTAGCTAAAAAGGAACTCTCACTATCATTAGACTCAAGTAGTGCACGACATATTCCAGTCCATAGGTATTCCCTATAAACCCTATTTTATTTTTATTTTCTATTAAGTAACATTTAATTTAAAAGAAAACAAAAAACTACTTAGACATTCTAGCACACTTGGTGGGACCCTTAAGGTCTTACTTTTCTCTTTAAAAATTCATTTCTAAATTTGTTTATTTCTCTCCCTTTCTTATGTTTGTTGAATTCATTTAAAGAAAATCAAAATTAAATTTTTCCTTTTTAAAGGTTAAAGAATCTGCATCCATTTTTCCTACTTAGCTTACTCATATAGAATAATCTAGGTGGTGAAATTTATCATAGTTTTCACTTTTTATCACACATAGAATAAATCACATTCATAAAAAATTGTGTATGAATTTCACCTTTTATACACACTCCCAATTAATTAGCATTGAGATTTCATAGGGATTTAGTGATAAGTAAGCCTCCTAGTCAATCAAATATCTATTACCTATATATTTTTAGTATTATTATTTTGAATAATTAATGTCGATTTTAATGAAATATGGTATTAGAAAAGGTTACATTAGGCATGATATTCCTCTTTGAATAATTTAGATATATTCATTACATGCTTATGATGGATTAGTAGTAAGATTTTACATGATTATGATTATTGAATATGGTAGCTTATACCTATAAATTTTAATATAAATTTGTGTTATTTGAGGTATCAATTATTTGAACATCAAGGATAAGATATCCTTGGCCATTATTAGTCTTGGTTTGTCAAGACATTAATTTCATCTAGTGTATTTTAAGAAATATTCCAAATAAATTAGAAATTCACTAAATAAAGTATTCAAATGTCAATCTAATAGTTTGAAAATAACAATGAATTAGTGAATCGATGGTATAAAGATGGAATGAGTCCTAATCTAAAATGCATTAATATTTTTTCCTTTTTAAGTTGATGGGGATTTCATCACCTCATGTTAACCTTCTTCCCAATGATCCCACTTAGATTTCATCACCAAGGGGAGGACCAACTCAATTCTCTGGCTGAGTATAAACTTTGGTCTATCGATATATTCTAGCTAAGTACTCGACACCCTTACACTATGATGTGTGAAGTGAGGGGGTAGGCCCTAATAAAAATATAATTATTGGTACCACTATATAAATCATTGTGCACCAAAACAAAACCTAAGATCATCTTTATATTTCCACTTTTTAGGACCCTTGGTATCCTTTCTCTTTTTTTCTTTTATCACACCTTAAAGTTAAGAAATTAAAAACTTTTAACATCTTTAGTGTGTGAATCTTGTTATCCTCACTTAAAATGAGATAAATAAAAAGAATTTTTTACGTGATTTTTATTTCTTACTTTTTATTACTACATGGTTTTGACATGACAACAATCACAAAAGAAAACTAAACCCCCATCTTCATCTTCATCTTCATCTTCATCTATGGAGAATTCTCCTAGCCCCTACTTCTCTAAAGTCTATAGGGTAAGGCATCCCTTAGTATTACACCCAGGGTAATCTTGAGTTCACCACTATACTATATAGCAATCCCATATCACTTAATCATTATCTTAGCTCTCAAGTTATACGTATCTTATTATCTCCCCATATGTATTTCTCTATAAACCCATATGGCATGTCCTGGGAAGAGGGTGAAGGATTTACCACTTTTATGGTATTCTCCCACAATAATCCCCCTCCTACTAGTTTAGATATCACTACTACATAACCCTTAAGCAACCCACCTCTAATGATGTCTAGTGCTCCATCATCAATGACTACCCAAACTTAAAATGCTACCATTCCTTAGCCTATAGCTACCCATATAATTACTACATCACTCTATAACCTAGTTATATTAGTACCAATAACCCTTCTAATAATTCAAACTAACGTACCCTTATGTACCCAAACACAACCATTATAATAGGCCCTTGTAAGTTAACTACCTTATCAATATCTACCCTTGACCACTTAGTATATAACACCTACACAAGATATCAGATCTACATACATCCCTTTATAAGTTCCATAGTATGTGGTGGCTTCTCAACCCATCATAACCACATTGATAGGTTATCCTTTATCTCAGGCTTTTTCCACATAGCTACCTACATACAAAATCCCACAAAGGAACATTTTGGGAAGAATCCCTCAACATAATGCCCAACCCAATCTCATGAGTATCCTTATGAATAGGTTGGATAATTTAGAATCCTCTACCTTTGGGTACAAGAACATGCTCACCTACAAATAGATTTGTAATGAGCCTATCAACCTAGCAGTTCCTATCAGGCCTTATCCTCCATAATGGCAACTCTATAAGTTTACAAATTTCTAGAATAAGGAGGACCTAAAATAGCATCTTCAAATTTTTTGACACACTTGTCACCTCATATCACATGATGATGAACTTCTTCTTAGGACATTCCCTATATCATTAGTTGAACCTACTCTAGATTGGTATAACTCAATTCTTCAACATTTCCTCTTTTCATTTGGGCAACTAGCTCAAATATTCCTAGAACACTTTTCTATTAATATAACAAGAAAGGTTAGCATTACTAACCTCTACACCATCTGGTAATTTGACAATGAATTTATCACCAATTTTTTGGCTATATGGATAAGTTTAATCAATAAACTCACCTTTTCTCTACCACAACTTGAGTTAAATCGAGTTATTGATAGGAGAATGTGATAAATACATATCATCAACATTACATATACAATATTATAAAAAAAAAATTATGAGGCCTTTTCAATGGCCCACTAGCTTGAAATTAGAACCCTAGAATAAGGGAAGGTTAAATTATGAAATAAATTTTTTAAATCTGAACACTCTAAAAGGATTAATAATAACAATAATAATAAAACCAAAGTGGTTTCCAACACTGTAGTTGTAAATTTAGCACCACTAGAAGTTAAAAACCAATCCAAGCCCTCCAATTTGTAGGCACAGTCTTAGAATCCATTGACACACTTTCCCCCATGATAATATACCCATTTAGGATAATCTTATTCATCAATTTTAGATAAACTCTTAAAGGCTTCACTTATCAAGCTCTCTCCAATCAGAGCTCTTGGTGAGTCTCATCTTAAACCTAGTTGGTTTAGGGAAAATGAATTCTATAATTTTCATCATGTAATAGGCTATGATGTCAATATATTTCATTATTTCAAAGGCTTAGTACAAAATCTTATAGATCAATGGGAATTACAATTAGATAATCCTAATTCCCTCATCAACCAATCTATAGATATATTTAGGTAACCATTCCCCAATCATGCCTTTACATCAAATTCCATGTAAAGTAAATCAAGATCCACATTAGAACATGAGACTCACATAATTAATAACATCCATGACCAACTGTTACCTAAATAAGTTGATGATGCTCCTATCCTTGATCTCCTCATAGAAGACACTTTTGAGCCATCTAAACCAAGCGAAGACATCCCAAAAACATCCTATAATTTGTTAGATCTCATTTCTTGGGACCTATTGGAAGAATTCATGTCTAAAATCACTCAAGAACTAAAAGAGGAAAATCTTATTAAAGATAAGGTTTGCTTATACATTTCAAAAAAATCATGTATTATTCCTCACACCATTTTAATACCAATGTCTAGTATACCTATTCCCACTAGTATATTACTTTTAGAGGAAATTTTTATGTTACCTTAAGTTATCTCTAAATTAGTTCCCACACTACTAGGGAAGAACTAAATCATAAAGAGATCAAAGGAAAAGCCATAGATACTAGAAACAAAAATCTCAGAGCCCCAAGGGGAAAATCTTTACAACATCCTCTATTAGGATTGAACTCCCTAAAAAGGACATCCCCACAACCCCTAAGCAAATGCAAAAATGTAAAGCATTGCTACCTCTTATTTTAATAAGAGCATCTATATTAGGGCCCCATCCTTTATCTAAACTAAAAACTACTATTATAAAATCTACCACTAAAGCACATGTACCATCACAATATAATATATCCACTATGGTCATGCCAATCCATAATCCATTAAACCCCTATTACCCACCATGTTTATGTGTAAATACTTACCCTAGACATAAAGTGCCTATATTAGGGAACATCCAAATAGCTAGTTCAAGAGGCCAAGGTTTGAGGCCACATACCTCTTCCCCACTAGTGCCTCAGAGAATGAAAAAGCTGATTTAAGACACTTTGAAGGGATCTTATTCTAAGATCCTAAATCAACTTATCCAAACCTCCTTAATCATGCTACCACCTGTAAATCCTGTTAATCCTCATATTCATAAACCATCATGGTATATAGAAAATAAGACATGCACATACCATCAAATAGTGGGTAATGACATATAAAATTGTAACATATTAAAGGTCATAGTCTAAAATATGTTCGACAAAGATGATGTCCTAATAGAATAATCAAATCCTACCCATCCCCCTATAGTTACATCCATCATAAGAAGTAACATATCAGAACAAGCTATAAAAGAGTAAAACTATTTTGAAAGAGCCCAACACCAATCTTTCCCTGTGGATGACTCTAAGAACATAATGAATCCCCCTCTATTCTAGATAGATGTAGTTCATATAGCCATATGATCCCAATCACAAGGTCATAAGACCCATAATCATGAAAAAGCTAAAGTGACTATTTCTAAAGCACTGTTTCCTTCTACAGATAGTCTAACTACACCTTCCCCTAAACCTAAAGTATCCATTTTAAGAAAGGCAAAAAATAATAAGGATTTACAACTCATACAAATATCTATTTTAAAGTAATTACATCAACTACCAATCAAGATGTCCTTATATAAACATGTCCAAAACTCCTTACATCACCATGAAGCTATGATATAAGCCTTATAGGCCATATAAATATAAGTTTATGAACCCTAGTCATTGTCAATTTTTATTACATCACTTTAGAAACCCTTATCCATAACATTTCATGATTTAGAAATACCACCTTGTAGCCAAATGACCAAGATCTTACCTTGTTTATCACTACCCAAATAGAGAAAACTCAAATTAAAATAGTCATGATAGACAATGGTGTTAGTATAAACATCATCTCTTATCATGCATTTAAACAACTATAACTACCTAAGATTGTGGTAGCCCAATCATCTATTGTTATATGAGCCTTCTATGATACTATTGCCCCTACATTAGGAATGATAGTGCTTCACATTTAGGTAGGTACATCGGTTCTCCATAAACTATTCTACATTATGAAGGATAATTTTAGTACAATATTCTCATAGGATGTCCATGTATATGCACTATGTACTACATCCCCTCTACATTACATCAATGCATTATATTTGAGCATGAGGGAAAAATATAAAATGTTCTAGCTGACACCCATCCCTTTAAAACTTGAAACCTTACCTTTTGACCCAATGAGGTCCTAATTCCATTACAAAATACTACCCCATATTCATCTAATGAAGCATCCAATATCACAAAAACCCCTACATCTAGATTTGGTAAGGAATCCATTGATTCTTCCTTCAAATAACTTTAAATCATAGAGTAATAGTTATTAATGCTCAATACTCTCCCTACACCATAAGAATATGGATGCCTTGACTAGTATCTAGCTTATTGTCTCAATTTTGGGGAAGCTATTTCCTTTTGCCCATCATTCCTTCACACCCATTTAATCAATGGTGGAATTGACCAACCTTCTTTATTACCTTCTAAACAATCTCAGGCTAAACCATTTACATTGAACTTTTCATTCCTTGATAAACCATATTTCATAATGACATATTTACAATAGTGCACCTGGAAAGGTTTTGGTATGGGATATTATGAATAAGGCCCACATGAGGTTATATTGGGGGAGTTTATAAAACCCCATGAGAAACATAGTCTTAGCTTTAGTAAAAATCCTAAATCCTCCCTAAAGATTACTCTTCCTTCCATCCCTAAAGAATATACACCACCTTCACCATCTAGTACCCATTCCTTGACTAATGATTTTGTATCTATTCCACCTAACTTTTTTTTAGTCAATGACATTTTAGTAGAGCCTCTCATCTATCAACACAATAATAAAGTCTGAACCATTCCTATATCCTACCCAAACATGATAGGTGAGGATTATTCTACAATCCCTATTATTCAGTGATAAGATGATGAGTCCATCTTAACTCATTTGGTCACTAAAAACTCCCATGTTTATAAATCCCTTAAATCAAAAACTTATAGTCTCTTGAATGAGGCCACTATTGACATTAACATAGGGTCCTCAGAGACTCTATGCATTGTTAAGGTTAGTAAATCCTTAAATCCCTAGGAATATCAAGATTTTAATAAATTTATAATGGATCATAGTGAAGCATTCACTTGGTCCTATATAGATATTCCTAGTATCAATCCTACTATCATCATCCATAACATTGTAACACTCCCTGATGCTAAGCCAATCAAGCAAAAGCTTTAGAAGATACATCCTTGCATTGTGTTCTTAGTCAAAGAAGATTTGCATTGCCTCTTATCTATTAACTTTATCCAACATATCAATTACCCTCAATGGGTATCTAACATCATCCTTGTAAAGAATCATATAGGGGGACTTCACCTTTGTACTAACTTTCGAGACCTTAATCTTGCTTATCTAAGGGATGATTTCCATCTCCCTAATTTTGATGAGTTAGTGGACCTAACTACTAGCCATGAAATGTTTTCACTAATGGATGATTTTTTTTAGATATAATCAGATCCTTATCACACCAAAAGGCCAACATAAGACCTTATTTATTATTCCTTGGGGGACCTTCTACTATTGCATTATGCCTTTTATCCTAAAGAATGTAGAACCCATGTATCAAAGATCCATGACCTACATTTTCCATGATATTATCCATAAGATTATGGAGGATTATGTATATGACCTCCTTGATAAATCAAAGTTATGAAAATATCACCTTTATATTTTAAAGGTTATTTTTGACTACTTAATCCAATTTCACATCTATCTAAATTCTAAGAAATGTATTTTTGGAGTATTGACAGGTAAGATAATAGGATTTATTGTCTCTATTTATGGGATAGAATTCAACCCTTATAAAATAAAATACATCTTAGAAATTCCACCTCCATACAATCTAAATCAACTCCATATTTTTCAAGGTAAACTACAATCTATTCATCATTTTATCTTCTAACTATCTGATCGCTATCAAGCATTCCATCACTTTTTAAAAAAGGATGTCCATTTTAAATGGGATTCTAGTTGTCATGATGCTTTTTAATATATTAGTAGCTACCTTATCTCACCATTAGTTCTTACCCCTCTGAAATAAGGACAACCATTCTTCTTCTATATTTTTGCTACTAACCATGGCCTTGGAACTAGGCATGCCCATCATGATGAGTAGCATAAAGAGAAAGTAGTCTACTATATTAGTTGCACACTTATTTAATATTAGATGAATTATTCTCATACTAAATTTTTTTGCTTGGCTCTTATCTTTGTTACTACTAAACTAAGACATTATCTCCTTAATCATAAAACCTACATTGTCATGAACACTAATCCCTTGAGGTTTATGCAATTCAAACCTTATAAAAATTAGTGAATGGCCAAATGGCTTATGCTTTTGGAAAAATTTGATCTTGATTTTATCTATAAGAAATCAATCAAAGTTCAAATCATTGTTGATCAACTTGATGATGCCCCTCTTTATGATAACCAACTTATTGATTATGAATTCCCAGATGAATCTATAACCTCCACATCTCAACTAGATCCACAATATTAAATGACTATTTTATTTGATGGATCTAAATGTTAACATGGTGTGGGAGCTATAATTATCATAATTCCTCTTAGAGGGACACATATCCCTCTATCCCTTAAACTCGATGCTAAATCTACTAATAAAATGTTAGAGTATGAGGCTTTAATCATAGGTCTTCAAACCACCTTAACTTTGGGTATTAAAATTATCAATATCTATGGTGATTATTGGTTTGTGGTTAATCAAATTAAGGGCATATATTATTGTAATAATAATACTCTTCATAATTATAAAACATTAGCTTATCATTTGTTAGCCACCTTTGAACATTATACTATCCAAGCCATTCCTCGATCAACTAAAAAAATTGTGGATACTATGGTGTCTCTAGCCTCTTTTATCCCATCTTAATTGTAGGAGTATAAGTTGTTTTCACTTATTAATATCATTATTTGGCCTTCCTTTACCAAAACTAACATTCCATCTATCCACAATGTGGAGAAATATCCATCAGATCTCTAGTATTCATAGATATTTGATTATTTATTTATGGGGATTAATCCTCTAGATATATTTTAAAATTATAAGTGATCCTTTCAACATTGGGTCACCCAATTTTGTCATACTAGGGGATGTATTTTATAAAAATGGTTTTTATGGCATTCTTATACATTGTTTTCAAAATCATGAAGTTCCCCTTGCTATCAAATAATATCATGATGGGTTTTGTGGAGGAAAATTTAATGGTCACACCATCATTAAATAATATTATGATTGGGTTATTATTGATCCAATTTAAATCAAGACTAAGGTGAGTACATTAAGAATTATGTCAAATGTTAGCAACATGCCAACTTATCCCATATCCCTATCCCAACATTGTAGGTAGCTTAGGACTTTTGGCCTTTCTCCTAATGGGGGATTAATATTATAGGTCAAATTAATCCTAAATCATCCTAGAATCATAGGTTTAACATTACTACCATTGAATATTTTACAAAGTGGGTGGAGGTTATCGCCCTTATCTTGACCAAAATAGATAAAATCAATGAATTCATTACTCAACATATAATTTGTCACTTTGGTGTCCCTCATAAGATCATCATAGACAATGGGAAATATTTAAAAATAAAAAGGTTTAAGATTTCTTTGATTCTTTTAGAATTAAAATCAAACTTTCCTTACCTTACTATCCTCAAGTTAATGGATAGGCTAAGGCATCTAATAAAACTCTAGTCAAAATCCTAATGAAATTCATTAATAAAGCAAGCAATAATTGGTACTTGCATGTTCCCTATGCCTTATGGGCTTATCAAACTAGTATTCAAACCCCTATAGGTGCTACACAATTATCCCTAATATATGGTACTAAAGTTTTACTTCATCTCAAGGTTTAGATTCCTCCCCTTCTCATCTCCCTGAAAGATATCATTTCTAATGATGACCTTTGTCAATAAATATTATCCTATGTTGAACTCTTAGATGAGCATCACTCGACTACACTTAACCATCTATGTGTATATTAAGAATGAATTAAACATGCATATAATAAACATTTAAAACAACATGAATCTAATATTGGTGACCTTGTCTTAAAAAAATCAACATGTAGTTAATATGGAAAAAATAAAAAGGGGGAAATTCATTCCAAATTGGCTTAGACCATATATCATCACTGATAAGTAAGATATGGGGCATATCGATTAGCCTCCCTTGATGGAAAATCAAAGAAAGAAACTCTCAATGCATTGCATTTACATCCTTTATATTATTAATAAATCTTAATTACCTTTGGTCTACCTAGTTTAGTCTTTAGGTTTCATATATCCATTACTCTTATACCAAATAATGATATATAGAGACATGTGGTTATCCGGTGACATTGTCTATTATTAACCTTAAAAAAGAATACCTCAAATTTATTCATAGCATTATTTAATTGGATAAGCTTCGCCTATACTAAGAGGGATCTCCAACTCATTATTCCTTGAAATCCCTCCCTATAACTAATTCCTTTTAAGAATTAGTGTTTTATCCTGTATATCTAAGCTTTAAGAAATTATCGTAAGATACCTGATGCCAAATCATAAAACAAAAAATAGCATTGGGATCAAAATCAAAAGCAAAACATCTATAAAATAAAAATAAAATCAATATGAATATATTTTTCCCTCAAAGGAAAACTATGTAAATCCATAAAATTTATAAACCTGTACAAAATATCAAAAGCATAAACTACTCCCTCGAAGGATATCTATTTCAAAAAGCATATCTTAAAATATAGACTACTCCCTCAAAGGATGGATATCATGTATAAAGTATCACTATAAAGCTTCCACATTAATCAAATTTATTTAATTTAGTAGACTTTTTGCATTGATTAATCTACATGGATTAGCACACAAGGACTCAATGTTAACCCTTAGTTATAGGTATGCAAAGTAGAAACATTTATTCTTAGAATCAATTTTTATCACATCTTAAAACCAAGTCAATAAGAGTCTGAACTTAATAGACCTAAATTGTTAGGGTTTTTATTATCATTAGGTTAGGGACACATGTGCATCACTTTTAAGTGGTTTTTCCTTGGGTCATGGTACAAGCCAATAAACAAGCATTAAGCCTTTTGTAAATTAATTATAAAATTTTCTGCATATATTAATTAATCTTTGAACATACAAATAAGTAAGTTACAATTTGTATCCATCATAATCATAATCCATAACTATTAAAATCATAATCTATAACCATTAATTGTGATCCATAAACATTACTTATCATCCATCACCATAAATCTAATTCATAATTTACAACATTTTAAATCCATAATCCATACATAAAATTTACAAATACATAATTATATAATCAAATATACATCCATAATATATAACTAATCCATATAAGTCATATCCATTTTAGACATAAAATATTAATCTATACATTAAAATTACATCCATATCCATAGTCCATACTCTACAAACAATCAATAATATAAACATGATTCATAATACATTCATTTAAATCCATATTCAGATCATATAATTACATTACATCAAAATTCATAATCATAGTAATCTAATCTAATCCATAATATACATGCATCACATGTAAAAACCCATAATCTAATCACATCGCATATAAATACATAATACATAAAAACAATCTGTAGCTCTAAACAAACTATAAAGTATAATAATCCATAACATCACATAAGAAAAATAATCCATAACATCCATAAATCATATAAAACTATAATTTATCACATAATCTATAAACATTTATAATCCATCAATAATATATGACATCCATAATAACATAATAATCCATGATATCCATAAGCATACATCCATAAATAATAACATAATCCATAAACATGAAATATATATCAAAATATCAGCATACATCAAGGTGTCTATATGCATGTCCATGGATCTTTTGATAGTACAAGTGCATATATATACATATATATCTACTAAGTGAACTCTAATAATCTCATATGAATACTCGACATATCTCCACCTCCATCTCCATCCATGTCTCTCCTTTGAGTGACAATCCCCAAACTGAGTCTATGTATATGCACCTTGAGGACTTACCTTATCTATCTATGTAGGTCACATAGAAGGGAGTCTATAGAAGCTTCTATAGAATAATATACTTTTAATATCTTAGCTCCACTATTATCTCCCTGTATTGATCAATGTTGGTGGTCCCTACTAGTATTGTACTAGGCCTTACCACCTCTCCATTCACCTATAGTAAGGACTCTCTCTCATCCTCCCTCCTCTTTTGGTTCTCCAGATCTACCCTATACCTATCCCATTCCTCCACCATGTCATAAATTAGATGTAATGAGTCAAACCCTAACTTCAAAGTATCTAGTTGGGTCTACACTATATCCTTATCTATTCACACAATAGTTAGCACCCCTTACACTATAACTAGTTATCCCTATAAAATGGTATACTACCTCCTTAGCATATCTCTCTATGTGATCATCTCTCCAAAATCTATCTCCTCCTCCTATGTCTCCTCCTCTCCACCCCATTCTCTCCCCCAACTACCTCATCTCCCATCTCACCACTTTTCTTCTCCTCCATCTTCTAAAAATCAACTTCTACTTCCTCTATCCCCTCATCCCATCCTTCATGACATGGTTGAACCACCCTATCCTACCATCCTACCCACTAATTAACCCACCAAGTTTTATATGAAGGAGTGCACCCTAAATCCTCCACATCATCCCTTATTGTTACATATTCTTCATCCACTAGGAGATCTATCATTAGTCCTGATAACTCTCGCTCTATCTCATCCTACCTATATACATGCATGGCTAGGGTATGTCTTTCACTAATCCAAACTATCATTATACTTAACCAAAATAGAGATACTCCTAATAATATATGCTTCTCCTTATAACCCACCACTCCTTCCATATTCTTGTTAGATCTGCCTCTACCCTAGGCCACTTAGGAATTCACAAATAAGGCCTCTAGATGATGTCTATAACTATCAAACCCTCTAGCACTCCCTATAATAATCCAAGTCTCTCACAAATCCATCTATAAAACCCCATGTTATATCAACCTTCCACCATAGGAATGCCATGATGTAGTCTATCTCATACCACCATATCCACTAAGTACTAATAGGTTACACTATTTTGATGTGCTCAAAAGCCCAACACTATAATATAACTATCACATCTAATCCATAACATCTCTGGGTCCTCCAACCCTAGATCTCTCTATAAATCTACAATAATAAGGTAGATATCTAAGTAAACACAATGTTATTCTCTAGCATATCCATAATAACTCCAATCAAGCTCCATGAAAATCTCCCCCCCCCTAAGTTTAGGAGTGTGTATCATGAGATCTTCAACATCATTATAGTCATCATGCCTCTCCCCACTATGTTATCCCTATAGAAAGGAACAAAGGTAATAACCCTAGTAACAAAACTAATCCCCTCTATATCATGTCTATATATGTACCTCAAAGTTTCACCTTAGCCTTGATCATCTGCTGGTACTATAGATCTTGCCTATACCAAAAGTCATATGATCAGGTAAATGTCATCCTTAATGATAGTCATCTCACTAATCGATAGCTATAAGGTCCTAAGCATTACATCCCATCACTCTACTAATACCACTAATAATCCTATATCTTGATGGATGCATTGGTAGTGATGCATCCCTCCTAAGCTTACAACCTCTATATGGGCCCATTGTCATCACTCAAATACACTCGTAATCACTCCAATAAGGGAGGTACTCAATCCCATAACCATATTAGCACCTATGCCTCTCACTATCATCCCTTATAAGCCTAAAAATCTCCTAAACAATCTAACTTATCCTAAACCCTAACTATTTTCTAAGCCCTTACCATTTTTGTGTGAATTAGCACCAATCCCTTATGGATCGGTGCCATTTTGCATCGATCAATGTAATTTCATTGAATTGATGTCATTTCCATATAAATCATTACTGATTCACTAGGGAAGCATTGCCAATTTAATAGTACCATCTCTCCATAACCTATCCTAGCCTTAACCCCCAAAAATTCTAAAAATCTTTAAAAAAATCAAAAAAAATCAAAAAAATTACAAAACTAATTAACCTACCTCATCTTGTGAATGTCTTCATCATCATAATCCACTATCACTAGCTACCATCTAATTTCATATCACTTACATCATTTGAGCTCTCAAGCATCATTTGGGTTTCAAAAATACTAAATGAGCACTTTTATACATTAGATTTATTTATATACCTAACTTTGGATCAACACTGATCTATTTTGGATTAGTGTCATTTCAGTGAATCATCATTAATTCATTTCAAATCAGTGCCAATTGGACTCCTTTTTCACTACTTGTACTTTCATGTACATCCAACCCTTCTTAGATTTATCCTAGTTCTTTGTCATATCTACCTTATTATTCAACCTATACCATTTTAGGTTTGTGGATTTTGACCCCTTAATGGTCCCATATCTTGCATAAGGCATGTACTCTTTCTAGTATCTCCCTGCAGTGGGTCTTGAGAATACATTCTCCCTTAAGAATAGTTGTTTATAGGGAGTATACACATCATTACATCACATCAAATGTTTTGGTCATCTAACCCTATCACTTGTTCTCTTATTCAGCCTTTATTAAGCCCAGTTGTTTGTAGTTGTGGCATCTAATTATAGAATTTATCTTGGGGAATCTCTTCATGTGTTATATTCAATCTTATTATTGCAAAATAGATGATTCATATTATTCATCCATGTTTATTAGAGCTTATCTATTATTTATCCATCTCATCCATTATTCCATTTTTAAAACCCATTGTCTACTTCTTACCCTCTTTCGACTCCTAGTTTGAGGGGTGATACCTCCTCACATAAACCTAGGGTAATGGACCTTTCATAGGTTTTGTCTTATGAAACATATTACATACCACTCCAAAAAAAAAGGGTAAATGTAAACACTATAATTGTATACCTCTAGGGATGATTAATTGGGTATTACAAGTCCTATTTATTAAATAAATCTTATTCTAAGGTTTATATTATCAACCATTTATTATCTCAATAAATAGCCTTTTACTCTTACCTCTTTAGCCCTCCCAACCTTATAATCTATGTATAACCTAATAATCTACCCCTGTAACCATTTTATCCCCATGTGGAGTTGTTACTAACAATTCCACCCATTTCTAAGCTATTCTCACCCACGGTTGAAACAAAGGCCCTATTTTAGGTGAATCGGTAATGATTCTCCCATGATCGATGTTAATTTTCCATATCCGTATCGATCCATAAATATGTATCCTACCTTTGCATTATAGATAAGAAAATTAAGATCCTTGAATTGCTATTTAAATTCTTAGATATTTAATGACTTTTATAATGACACTCTGCTAGATTTTCATTGTGTTTAGTCATACCCTTTGTGTAACCCAAGATACTACCTATTCCTATGGAATAATTTCATTATGCTTAAAAGTTAATTGAAGGTAATTATCATATTCTATTTTATCATTATCTTTTAAATTAGTATTTGTTTATCCATCTATTTAATCATTAAAATATTATTAGGATCTCTATGTATCTATTTATAAACCCCTGTTAGCAAATCTATCTCATTTCAATATCTATTTTATTAAACTCAACCACAAGAAACAATTGACATCGATTCATTATGAATCAACACCGATCTATCTATCAGCAATGATCCTATCAAGATCAACATTGATCTACTATGTCTAATACACAAGATCCTATACGTTATCATAAATCTATGTTTGTAATCCTTTTATTGATTACTATTGTTTAAATATGGCCTTTTGCTTGTATATGACTCTACTAGATTTAGTTAATGACATAACTAGTATCATTTATCTCCCCATAGTTACCCAACCTTTATTTACTGACCATAGTGACATATCATTTGAGCTATCCCTCTGTGAAATAATTTATTCACCCTCTCATGAAGCCACTGAATAATCATTAGCTATTATCCAAGATGGTGTAGATTTTGATTCTTCTTATTGGGAGGATTTTTTCATTTACATTGATAGTTTATTTGAGGACTAAATCTTAATCAACATTATAATCACATCATTTATCTATTTACAATTTATTATGATTTTTATTCACTTAATTTCATAAATAGTGGATTGACATCCTTCTAAGGAATTGTATCACTTCTTAGAACTGATCACTAATTAGGCAATCCACCCATTTTTTTTATTAATTTATTTTTATCAAGTTTTCACATGTGTGTAGGTTAGCCTTCCCAGTCAAAAAGGAACTCTCACTATCATTGGATTCAATTGGTGTACAATGTCTTCCAACATAGGTATTACCCATAAACCCTATTTTATTTTGATTTTTTAGTAAGTAACATTTAATTTAAAATAAAATGGAAAACTACTTAAAAATACTTTTCAAGAAAGGTAATTTTTTTTAAAAAAAAAGATCCATATGGACATTTAAGAGAACTTTTTATGTAAGAATTTTCTCCCAAAAAAGTCCATATTAGGTAAAATAAACATGGGTCCTTCCATGAATTGAAAATACCCATGCAAGGGAGGGTACTTCCTTCAATTAATGAACTTTGGAAGATGAATTTGAATATCTCCTTTTATTTTCAACTTTTGGATTTTATTTGGTTTCATTTTTAGTCATTTTGGAGGGTGGATTCCTAAGAGGAGCTTTTGGAGTCTTGAATCTTGGAGAAGTGTAGTAAACAAGAAGAGTTAAGGTTGGTTATTCTTCCTCCTTTCTTTTATGTTTGAAAAAGCTTATTAAATTAATAGATTTTTTGCATTTCTCTTTCTCTCCTTTACTCTCTTTCAACATCTCCTTTAAATCTTGAAGAAAAGTGAATATGAAAATGAGATGGTTGTGGGAGTAGATGATCTCTCTCTTCTTTTATTCTCCTTTTTTTATAAAATGAAAATTATTATTTGAATTGTATAATTCCTTAAAGAGAATATTAAATCTCCGTCTTCTTTCTTTGCATTATAGATGAAAGGAACATCAAGTATAGATATTGTTGTCTAAATTTGTAAGTCAAATATTGCAAATAAATAAATTTTCACCTTCCTCTTTCCACTCTATCTCTCTCCATTTTTTTCCTTACATTTTTAGATGAAATCAATATTGCAAATAGAAATGAGTAGTTAGGTTATGTTTTGCTTGTTGAAAGAAAATGTTTTTTATTTAAATATTGAAAGAATTTTGTAAGTTAAGTTTTTTAAAGTAATGAACTTCTCTCCTTCCTCTTCCCACTCTCCCTCTTTCTCTCTTGAGTAATGAACATTAAATTTAAGAGTGAAAATTATTTATTATAACTTTTCTATTTGTTATTATTTTATTTTTTTTCATTTGAAATGTGCATACATATTTTAAAGAAATAAAATCTTGACTTTAAATTAAATCCACTTAAATGTATATATACATTTAATAAAGTTAACATTTCCTTTATATATAAATAACAAATAATAATACACACACACACACACACACATCATTATCATGATATTTTTAAATTAAAAAAAAGGTCTATAGGCATGTGTGTGTGTGTGTGTGTGATATATATATATATATATATATATATATATATATATATATATATAATCAACTAGCCACCCCAACCCCAAATATTGGGGGAGGATGATGACTAGATAGTTGACTACCCACCCCAAGGAAGGGGGGTAATGGCTAGGCAATGAGCCAACCACCCCATAGAGAGATAGAGTGATGACTACACAACCACCACCTTTTTTTTATTTTAAAAAGTATATATATTTATAATTAAAGAAATTAAATATGTGTGTGTGTGTGACTATATATATATATATATATATATATATATATATATATATATATATGAAGTTGTAAAAGAACTCCAAATTTTAAACTCCTTCCAAATATGTACACACACACACACACACACACACACGTGTGTGTGTGTGTGTGTGTGTGTGTGTGTGTGTGTGTGTGTGTGTGTGTGTGTGTGTGTGTTTGGAAGGAGTTTAAAAGTTGGAGTTCTTATACAACTTCATCTTCAACCTACAAAACAAAAAGAAAATGAAAGTGAGGAATGAAATCAAAATGGAGGAAGTAGACTTTTATTTTTAGCCATAAATAAATTTAGGGTACCACTTGGAACCCCTAAATCCTAGGGCTTAAAATAATTCAATTTAATAGTTATTATTTGATCCTCCACTTTTAATTGGGAAAAGACTTCTCACTTTTAAAATTTCTTTTGACTTATTCTTGTGTTATGAATGGACTAGATTATTAATTAAATTTAATTAATTATTTATCACTTATAAAAAATGTTACTTAAATTAATTAATTGAGTATGAAGTTTATTTATTTCCTTTCAATGTGTTTTAAATAATATTAGTCAAGAATTAAGTGGATTGGGATTATTAGAGATAGGGAGTCATTTAATTAAAGTGTTTGGAATTATAATTATTATTATCTAACAAGGCATTTTAATTAACTGTGTTTAAGATGTTTGATTTATTATTCATTTATTTAGTGAAACCATAGTAGTTGAGCAAAACTAACCCATTTTTTAGTCACAAAGTCAATTTAGAATCGATGTAGTTAATATATCTAAGAATGATATTTTTTCAGATCTTGAAATTGCAAGTAAATTATAATAGCTTTAAGTTATCACTCAAAGAATAAAATAAAATTTACTGTAAGATTTACTATTTTTCCTAGAGTTATTATATAACCAGTTTATTAATTTGAGATAATTTTTCTATGTAGTAAAAGGCACAATGGAATGGTAGATTAAATCATTGTCTTTCTCACAATATTTTATTATTATTTTAAACGTAATATTTATAGCTTAGATAAATGGATTTTATGAAAATAAAAATTTATCCTCTTATATTAGATTTAAAATAGAGGTACCTTTGTACTTGATTACTAGTGTGAAAATTAGTATATTTTATCTCATTAGGAAAGGTCTTTATGATGCTATGGTTTTTTTACTACCTTTCAAAAAATATAATTTGAGTCATGGCTACTCCACACTATTTTTTATCTCTTTTATACTTATTACCTTAGTTTAAATTTTGGATAATATTTTCAAATGTTTGTGTCTAACCTTAGTTGCTAGTGAGTGGACCTAAGATAAAGCCCACTTAAAGTCCTTTTGGTTTGTAATCTTGGAATGATTCTTGGATTATACATCCAAGTTAATTCTTGTGTAATGTGTATATTTCTCATATTAAATGAGGTAATTTTAACTCCTAGTAGTGTCTAGTTGTGTTTGGGTCAACTAGTGGTTGTAGGGTTACCTACAAGGGGTAACAATGTTTTGTTTACTAATTATAGATGATTGGTGGCGACTGATTATCTTCACATCTAAACTAACACTCATTAAAAATGGGTGAACTATAACCATCCCTGATTCTGAGCATGATGTAATCACCATAGATATGTAGGTATCCTAGGGATTGAGCATGGGCTTAGAGAACTAACCCCTATGACACCCACTAGTGTAGGTGTTGTCAACTAATTTAAGAATGTTCCTAGAGAACAATGCTTAGGAAATTAACCCTTAGGATGGATTCTTAGTGGGGGGAATTGAATTCTATCTTAATGTTTTAATAGGGAATGTGCTTAAAATATTTATTTCTTAGTATTCCTACTTAATCACAAATGGTGTGGTATCCTTCCTTGTACATGTATCTTTCACCAATTTTAGTAGCATGATTTTCTAGTTGATTATCTATTACGAATAATAACACCTTTGATTATTAAGACTCAATTTTGTTATCTTTATATTGATTATGGAAACCTTTTGAGGTTTTATATGGGATATACCTTATTGAAATAGTGTAATTCAAATATTTTAGAGTCATTGACTACATTGGAATAGGAGGATATAAGTTCCTATTCATACCTATTCCTTGTTGTGAAACTATGTGAAAGTGCTTGGGTAGGCACTTGAACTTATTTATGTCATAGCTAATTATTGGTGACCTTAAGTTGTGTCATTCTTTAGAATAGATGACTAGAGCTTTAGAATCTTGCTTAAGAGACCTATTAGCTCCCCTATTGGCTTAGATTGCCAACTCTTATTCAGTGATGATGTTTCATGGAGAAGTCAATCATAAGTGTGAGGAGAACCATAATCATACCCTAATTCCATGAAGTGTATATGTAGGCTACCCAAGTTGTGGTGGGGGCATCGAGTCTAGGTTCTTAGGCTAGGTTAGCAGTGTTTGTCATCTTCCTTTGTGTTGGGTTCATACATATTTAGTTAGATAAATATGTTTAGTTGTTTTAATTTAAGGTTGATTTTATTCTCGTATGGTTATTATCAACCATTTCTCTTTAAATTAGTTGGTCTCCTTATTTTGAGTACCTTAAGCATAGAGTCATATATGTTATATGACTCCCCCTTGGTGATCCTTAAAGTGATAACCTTATGCTAATTAATTATTTTTCAATCTCATTTCATTCTCCTTGGGTTTTGATTGAGTTATAGGTGAATAAATATATGATCCTTAAAATCAATAAATTATAATTTAACCTTTCTTAATAATGTGACTTATCTCACTTCCTTAATTAGATTATTACTTATTAATTTGATTT
Source organism: Torreya grandis (assembly GCA_037957365.1). NCBI lineage: Eukaryota > Viridiplantae > Streptophyta > Pinopsida > Cupressales > Taxaceae > Torreya > Torreya grandis. Next base: position 56,830 of record JARHVA010003625.1, on the reverse strand, counting down.
TCAATCTCTTATTGTATTCTAATATTCTTAGTCCTCTCATTCAAACAAGGATAATAATTAAATTTTATAATATTTATGTGTTACACTCTAATTTTACCTTGACCAAATCAAAGCAATTTAACATTAAGCAACCACAGTGGATAAATAAGCAACACTAAAATAAAAAACAAAAAAAATTACATGGGTTTTGGGAAAAAAAATTTGGGCATTACATTTTGGTATTAGAGCAGAGTTTAAACACTAAGAGTTTTGGGATATATAAGTGCATTTTTTCACTCATTTAATTTTTATAATTTTGTCTATTGCAGTATAGAACATGTGGGTAGTATGGGTAGTTCATGTGATGGGGATAATCAATAAACATTACTTAAGCAACTACTTGAATAATATTTTGGAGGAAAAATTGCCCTAAGCTCAAGGTATGCCTAAGAGAACCCCTCCATATTAGCCACAAGTGAGGTGATCCATATAGCAAACATCAACCAAGGAGTCATTGACTAGGTTTCTCTAAGGTTTATGTTAGACAATAGTTGTGGATGCAAGAGAGATTCTCTCACTTTCCATATGTGGTGGGCTCACTATATTCTAAAAAATGTGTAACCTTGGGACAAAAAGTGAATCTAGTTCAAGGATGTGAGCATGTGAAGGCCAAACTAGTAGACATTTTTGGCATAGGACCCATTAGACCTTCTTTAGAGGCTTGTTATTTATGTGAGGGTGTGGACCATTGTGTTTGATATTTCACACTGAAGGAAATATTGACCTCTGGACTAGCTAAGGATGGACATGGTGATTATATCAAGAATGAATCAACATCTAAAGAGCATTAAGCTAAGAGTAATAGGATACCATGCATAGGACCACTAAAATATTGAGATTGGACTATTTGTGGGGTCAAATTTTATTTTATTATGTTATTATAGTTAGTGATATAATATTTTCCTTTGAGGTACCAGGTGCTAATGTTGTAATTTTGAATATTCAATGGGTATTTGACCACGATATGGTAAACTATGTTTTATGAATGAAAATTGTCTACTTTAATTTATATAATTATTCATAGATAATCACTTACCATGGTATTTTGAAATAATCTTTCATCAATATATATATATATATATATATATATATATATATATATATATATATATATATATATATATATATATATATATATCTTGTGATAAATAGAAATTAAAGTATGTTGTTTGTTTAACAGAGAAAACATACACTTAAATTTTTGAAAAGAAGAGAGATTTTGAACCAAGAATAAGGTATCAAATTATAAATGAAAATAAATTGATTATTAGTTGTTTAGAATACCCTTGATACTCTTTTTTAGTGATACTTATATAGGAGATGGAGGATTGTAATTTTTAGTTTAATAATAGTTATGGTTAGTGATGGGTGATAGATATGTATGACCATGGTGATACTTATTTTGACATAGCCAATGTTGAATTCTATGAATGATAGGATATGGAGGATGATGGGATTGTTGATGTGGAAGATGAAATGTCCTTACCCCCTATGTGATACCAATAAATTTGTAAATTGTGTCATGATTGTTATGATCATAGTAATTTGACAAAGACAGGAGGTTAGGCTTGTGTTAGTCCATACAACAATGAAATAAACATACTGACATGCTAAAATCTCTAGCCTAGATCATAGGGGTAGCTTAATGACTAACACCAAATGAAAATCACAACTAAAATGCAAAAGACAAACTATCTTACCTTCCTTGAAATATCCAAATTACTTATTGTGTGGCTTGCTCAATTTGTGCTCAGAGTCTTTGATAATGGAGGTTGTGTTTCTCACTCTATCCTTGGCACCATTGTGACTTGTGTTGGCTTGGCTCATTATTTTGGAATTATAAAATGATTGATATAAATGTCATGCAACAAAAATTGCATTATAAATATACAATTTCCAAATTCTGAAGTCATTTGTGCATGATAAATTTACACCAAAATATCTTAAAATTTAATAGGTAAGGCATTATATTTATAGTCTTAGGAACTAACCCCAACCCAAAGTGAGTCAAGGTGGATTTGAAACATAGAATGGATTCAAACCTAACTTAAGTGAGTCAACATAACCTCACTAAAATTAAAAGGTGTCAATTAATCATGATTTTCAATGAATAGGCACAGGTATATATTTTGAGATATTTTCTAAAGGCTTGACAACTTGCAAAGGTAATCATGAAAAGCTAGGATATTTCATATTTTTGAATTTATTTTTTTAGTAATTCATTAATTTCACATGGATAATTCAACTAGGGATTTAATTTATTTTAGCTTGTTAATTAATTATGATTACCTATTTAACTCTTTTAAGATTTGATTTTTGTTCATGTGCCCCACTTAATAAGTCTATAGGCTAAATTGACTGGTGTGATGCCATAGTGTGATTAGGGGTGAATCCATGAGAGGTTATTATTAAATATGGTAGGATACCCCAATTAGGGATGCCTTAATGAGATTTTCAGCTTTGATGAATGATGTATAAATAAATTTTAGATGTTTAATGATTCTTAGGCCTAATTTACAATGGTTGGTGTAAATCGCTCTGAAGTCTAATCGAAGGCCATTGGTGGCTAGTTTTAGGTGTCTACAATTTTCCCATATTTAGGAAGATGTTTCAAGCTATAGGCATAATAACATCTTCTCAAATAATAAAATAGGCCAAAAAAATGATGATTGAAGAAAAAGCTCCAAATAATGTCTGGGAAGCCCATACTGATGCCCCCTCGAGGGAGTGGCCAACTTACATTTGATGGATAACCCCTAAAACAAAATCAAGAAGAAGAATGAAATTAATCCATGGGTGAGATTAATCAAAATAATAAAATTCTTGCATGCATTGATTTAAAAAGTAATGATTTTCCCAAAGGTAGTTATAATCAATGGCAATGGCATATGCCCTAATTAGGATGGATGAGTCAAAATATTGATTTGTCCATAGGCATTTATAATCATTAATATGGCCTAGATTGAAAAATGATTTTTGATTGTGCCCTAATAGACCAGAGTGGCAAGCATAGCCTAAGTATATAACCTATTGCATAGATTAAAGATGAGTGGGTAATAACATAGATGTGATGGTCTAATGATTGAGAAAAGCCACAAATAACCAGGCATATGAGGATGCACAAAGTTAAATAAGAATTGATCAATAGAAATGATTTAGTTTTACCTACCATTGTAGAGATGCTCTTCCATATTAGCATTGATATAAATAGAATGGTCAAATGGTTTATTTGGTCAAGGAGGGTTGGAGGATTTACCAAGGTTATGAAAGTGAAACTTCTATGGCTCTATTGTTTGTAAGACTTCATGAGATGATTTTTGATATAACACATGATGGTATGCCTCATAATATAACACCATGAGAACTTGGCCAAAATATGTATAAGGACTAACTCCCAATCTAATAAAAAATTAAAAATTATGCACCAATGATAAAAATCATGATGACCATGTTGATATATTAATATAGATGGACTCAATAATAATGCACAAGGAATTACCTAATGAATGCATATAGATTGAGTTGAGGCATAGTACTGAAAGCAAACCAAAAAAAAAAAAAACAAACACAAAAATCTTAAAAGTAAAATAAAAAAAGGCATCATAACAATGGATTTTCCCCAATAAGGTAGATCAAAAATAATTAACTAGGATTAGACATGGTGATATCATTGGCTTAGGTTGTTCATAAAATGCCACTCACAAAATGGTGAGATCATTGGCTTAGGTTGTTCATAAAATGGTGAGAGCATATGGAAAATAAGGACTGAGCTGACCTCAACATGAAGTGAGCATGGCCTACATAATCCCATTAGGACCTCAATTCATAGTATTTACACCAACACAAAAGGTAGGGAGAACTGAGTAGATCATAAAAAGTTCTAAAATTTAGGCAAATGGCTAGGCAAATGAAAATAGTAATGGCAAGGTGATGCAAAAATGCATGATAGAAGGTTTTGTTTCTAATCTTCCCATAGATGGTTAAAATTAATAAAAAATGGCATATGTATTTGATACTAATTTTCCCATAGGTGGTTATAATTAGTAACACAAGGTGGGATACTGATTTTCCCATAGGTGGTTATAATCAGTGGTACTAATCAAACATAAAATGAAAGATAACTTACCAGATCCATTATCACACTACTTTCATAGACTGTAATTTAAACATATAATTAAAAAACTATTAAAACTAGATTATAATCCCCTCACAAAAGGTGTGGTAATACCAAAGGAACCAAGATCAAAAAGGGATAGGTAGGATGGCTAAAAACAATCTTTGGTCTAATAGGAATGGCATGGTAAGATGGCATATGGTAAAACATTATTTAGGATGATGATGGTAATTGGATATAATGGTAAGAGAATTGCCCCCAAGTGATAAGTTAAGGTAATGGTATGAAATAATGGCAAGTGGAATGGCAAAATGAAAAATGAAAAAGTAAATGGTAAATAACAGTGACAAGGTAAATGTTTTTGGCCAAGGTAAATGGCAGGGTAAAGGTATGGTTTTTGGTTTTAGGATTTTAGATAGATAAAAATTTCTATTTTTTTTTTCTTTTTAATTTGGAGATGCACACCCTAATCAACATATGATATAACTATAATAATCAATCATGTAAATTGATATCCCACACCTCTTCTAAATATCTTCTCTGTCAAGAACTTGTTATAGTTTTGGATGCCAAGAATGTTGTTGTGATCTTTGTTGGTCATTGATTTTGTTTCCTACAAACATCAATACAAGGTATATTTATAGCCTCTATAAATGAAATTACATCTAGGGATGGTAAATACAAATAAAAAATGGATGATAGTTTTGATTTAGAAATGTAAATGTGGATGATAATGGAGTGTATAATGGTTAGAAAATAAATGAAGATTGAGATTTTTAGGTACACACAATGTTTCTAATTTTTGATTTGACATAATGTTGGATGTGGTGGGGCCAAAGACTTTTGAATATGCTCTTGATAGGACCACTAGATTTTTTTATTATTTGGGCTTGAGAGTAGTTTCCATATTATTATGCTATAGATTGGAAGTTTTATTTATGTTATCTTTAATAATGTCTCCATCAAGCAATGAAGAACTATTATGCTCAATTATTGGCACCTCAAAGAGGATTTCACCAATGAATTTTTCATGATGATCCCATATCACCTCTAAGAATTTTTCACTAAGGAAAGTTGACTTTTGACTTTGATTGTTTTCTAGTTCCTCAAACAAGGTTTCATTAGAAGATGTTTATTTTGAACTTTGATTATTCCATAGCACCTTTAGAAAGGTTTCACTAGGAGATTATTATTCTTTTGCATGAATTTTATCTTGTTTCCCTTGATAAAATTTAAATAATATGTCACCATGGATGTAATATAATAAGGTGTGATTCTTTCAGTCCCAATCGACACTTATGGGAGGTGTAAGGTAAATATAATGGCTAGGTTGGTTGGTAATGACATGTGGAATGGTAAGGGAATGGGGGAGGTAGCATAATCCTTGTATAATATACTAGGAGAGCTTAAGTCAAAGCTGAAGTAATCTTCCTAAAAAATGTAGAAGGATCACAGATGTATTTAAGTTTATCTACAAGGCATGTGTAACAAATATTTTAATAGACATGAACATATTCTGATTCTGAAGTTGAGTCTAAATCAAAGGAATCTAAATCTAATGTTGAGATTGAAATTTACTATAATTATAATGCTAAATATGATTTTAGTTTAAGAATAGAACCTAAATTCAATTTCAACTCTTCATCTGGTCTGGACACTACTATGATGATGTCTTGTTGAATGTTTGGTTTTGGACAAGTAATGGCCTATGATGGCATGATGGAATACACAAAGACTAGTTTGTCAATGTGAGACTCCTAAATGATAGGAAATAGATTAAGAGACAACTCCTTAGAGAATATATTATCAAGAGTAGGCTCTTTAAAAATAGACAGATAGTCAAGATAATGATTTCCTCAAAGGTGGTTATAATCATTAAGAAGTGACTCATCAAATATTGACTTGTCATAGTGAGATTCTTCGATAACAAGTATAGTATTAAGAGGTGATTCATCATAGGTTGACTCATCACAAATGTTTGTTTTAATAAAAAAATCATGGAGTGGTTGGTTATCTTGGCCTTGGTTTACAATTAGTTGTAAAATACCAATTTTGAATACATCTTATTCTTCTAATGATTAGCTCAATTGGAGAGGTATTGATTGGTTCAGTTAGGTCTAAACAATTAACAAGATTTTTCTATAATGGGGAATGGATGTTAATGGTCGAATAATGGTTGGTAGTTGGATAATGATAGGCTTAATAAAGATTGGTTTATGGCATAAGATAGTAATTGTGACCCATCAAATTATGATTGGACAACTTTGTTGGGATGTGTTACCATACATGGGATGGCCTGAAATGGTAATGGTAGGGCATTGAGAAGCTTGGTTGCTTATACAAGCCAAAGGATGAAGTCATAAAATAGAAATGGTAGGGTGTTGTGAATCTTGGTTGCTATCACAATCTAAAGGACAAAGTCCTAGTATAGTAATGGTAGGGCATTATGGATTGTGATTTATCATACAATCCAAATAATGAGGTCCTAGAATGGAAATGGTATGGAATTTTGGAGCTTAGTTAATTACACAAGCCAAAGGATAATGTCATATTATGGTAATCCTTGAATGTTGTGGATCTTGGTTTCGTATACAAGCCAAAGGACAAGGTCTTGGTATAGAAATGGTAGGTCATTATGGAGCTTGATTATTCTCACAAGCCAAAGGATGAGATCTTAGTATAGAAATGGTAGTCCTTAGATGCTATAGATCTTGGTGGCTCATGCAATCTAAAAGAGGATTAAAAATATATGTGGGATATCAGATGGTCATGAAAGGATGAGAATCATATGTTAACTGACCAAAAGAAGGTATCATCAAATATGGCACTTGTCTTTATTCTAAAGACTGAGTATTCCAAGGAGGATAAGGATCCATCTCATGTACCCCTTCTTCACCATAGGGGTCTTGAACAAAGTCAATATATGTGACCATTCTATCATAGCTTAAATTTTACATGACTCAACCATAAGTGTAGAGAGACATATCCACATCAATGATAAACATTATTCAAAAAGGATTGGAGTTCTACAAACTCTAGAAAATAATGTCTAAAGGAAAAATGGTTTAAAATTGGTCTAGGGGAGCTAGATCTCCAAAATGGTCTATGCTAAAACTTGGTATAAAAAAATCTAATGTCAAATGTCTTAATCGAAATGTCAAGTGGATGAATAACAACTGGCATGCCAAACTCTAGGTTCAAAGTGTTCCAAATAAGTCTAATCTAAGAAAATAAAAGTTACTATGTCTTTTGTCCAAATGAAACATCAAAATATAGGCTCAAAATAGGCATGCGCTAGGACTTTTGGAAAAATAAGCACAAAATCTATACTTAAAAACAAGGTGAGGTATTTAATCTAATTTTTTTGAAACACTTTAGCATAAACTAGGCACTTGAATTTAGACATGAACTTATTCAAATTGGCATAATTCATGAAACAAAAGGAATTTATAAAATAGGCTATTTCTCTTAAATCTAGGCAAAAATAATAGTTTTTAAATTGGGTAAAGAATTAACCTAAGTTACACAACCCAAAAAAGAAAGATCAATGTCTAAGCCCAAATTACACAAGGCATATATGAAAATCAATTAATGTTTGAATTTGAACTTATCAACGTTAATTAAAAACACAACTTAGGAAAATGGGCTTCTTTGATCAACAAGATAGATAAAGGTGAATGACATAATGATACTAGACAAAGATCCAAAAAGCACATATGAATTGGTTCCAAATTAGAAAGTTTGGACATAAGATAAGTTTATGAAATGAATTAAGTAGCATAATAGTGTTATCACTCAATAAAGGTATGATTTATGGTTTGTTTCAAGACTTAGAGTTAGAAAACTTGAAATGATTTAGGCAGTATAACATTACCTTTTTCAATCAAGTGACACACACACAAAGATTTGTCAAAATATTAAGGCAAAAGTGTGGTATCAAATGGATGGCATAACACCTCCTCAAATAATGGATTGATATGGACACTAAAAACATTTTGACATGGGAGGACAAACAAATTTTTTTAGACTCAAAAACCAAGCAATAAAGGATAAAATGACATAAACATCTAAATGTAACATCTTAGATCCTATAACTAACAAGGTTATATAGTACTATCAAATTCCATCTATATACATGCTCTTAAGAGGATTTTACGTGTTGATCCAAAAAATAAAAGCACACAAATTAGTAGGTTTTTTATACCCCCTTCTCCCAAGATATTATATGATAACATGGAACTTCAGGCTACTCACCCTACATCAACAATATGTCTATGATAAGTGGGGTTGTTCTAAAACTTAAATTTTAGACCATCTATATGGTCCTAAGTGTGATTAACACTAGATATACCTCACATCAATTAAGTTCATACCAAATAACTTACTATGCAAGGGTCTATTATTTTTCAAATCAATTCCATCCATGTACTTCTTAGTGGAATCCCCTAGTTAACCAAACCTAACTCGAGTTTTTGTAACAATTGGAGAGGTTAGATACTCAACCCCATAAAAATCATAGTATATGTGCCTTGATTTATATACCCCACTATGGATCAGGGTTAAAATAATGATAAAAGATGAAACCCTAGGTCAAAGCTTCCCTAAATAATTCATGAGGATGCTATGAACTCCCACTCACAAGCCAATTTGTATAAAATAAATGACCAAGTGATTAAACTTTATAGGTTGTGTTTAGATCACCCAAAGCATATGAGTTTTGGGGAGAGCCTTAACAACATTATTTTAATTCTTTGGATAAAGGCACAAATGTTAAGGAAGAAGCACTTTCGGTCACCTAATTTACCTAAAGGGGATGGGGGGAAAGCATACACGCATCCTTGATTTGTGAAAAACAAACAAGTATAAAATGATATAGCATAAAACAAAACACTTAAAAAAATTGTAAATTAAGTGAATGTTTATTTTATGCACGAAATTGAGATTTTTGTGAAGTTTTAGCCCCTTGTACTTAGTTTCAAACTTTGAAAACTTTTCACAAAACAATCCAACCATAAAAACAACTAAATTCCTTTTAAACACCAAATTAAATGTTCAAGACTTAATCATTTTCAAATTATTGCCTCTTTCACACTTAGGTACTAAAATTTTTATAGATTTTTTGAGATTTGTGAAATATTTATGAAAATTCAAGGTGAAATTATAGCATATTCTAAAAATTTAAGAGAAAACACATGGTTATAAAAAAACAATCATAAAAAATGGAGTCTGGATGACCCCATATGAAGCTCTGAAAGATTGCCTATCAGTCTCAAGTATACACATAGTGAAAAAATGCAATTGTAAGTGAAAAAACATAACTAACAAGGCAATATCATGATTTTTCAAAATGTGATATTAAAACTTAACCATAAAAGTTTGCAATGATTGCTAGTAGCTAAGATACAAAATCACTAATGGATATGCAATATCATGATTCTCAAAATCATGATATTGTGATATCATGACTTTTAGAGTCACAGTATTGTTATATCACAAAGAACTCCCTATAGAGAGAGAAAAATCAAAATAACATTAATATTTAGGTGAAAAATTGTAAAAAATAAAGGCAAACCCATAACTATGTAAGTTGAAATATTATAGTCCTGAGAGTAAAATCATGATTACATAGAGCAACCTCGTGATTAGTAAAAAAACATCTCATAGCTTGAATTTTTCACCTATTTTAGTCATCAAGATCAAATTTTGACATGAAAACCATTAAGGGTGTGTTCTAAAATTCTTTAGGATCAACTTCCTGGGGTGCATGTCCCATTGGAATTATCATTTTTTGTCATAGTAATTTGACAAAGAGATGAGGTTAGTCTTGTGTTAGTCCATAAAACAATGAAATGAACACACTAACATGCTAACATATCAATGATAGATCATAAGGGTATATTAATGAACAAAACCAAATGAAAATCACCACTAAAATTCAAAATACAAACAATCTCTTACCTTATTTGAAATCTCTAAATGATTCATTGTGTGGATTGCTTAGTTTGTGCTCAAAGAGTCTTTGACAACGGAGTTTGTGTTGCTCCCTCTCTCCTTGGCACCATTGTGGCTTGTATTTGCTTGGCTTAATATTTTGGAATTATAACATTATTGATATGAATATCATGCAACAAAACCTACATTATAAATCTACAATTTCCAAGCTCTAAATTCATTTGTGTATGATAACTTTTCACCAAAATAGATTAAAATTCAATAGACAAGGTATTGTATTTATAGGATTAGAAACTAACCCCAACTCAAAGTGAGTCAAGGTGGATTTTAAACATGGAATGGGTTCAAACCTAACCTAAGTGAGTCAAAATAACCCCAATAGAGTTAAAATGTGTCAATTACTCATGATTTACAATGAATAGACATGGGTATCCAAAATGAGATATTTTTCAAAGGCTTGACAACTTGCAAAGGTGATCATGAAAAGATAGGATATTTCATATTTTTGAATTTATTTTTATATTAATTCATTAATTACACATGGATAATCCAACTAGGCATTTAATTTGGTTTAGCTTGTTAATTAATTATAATTATCCATTTAGATATTTCAAAATTTGATTTTTGTTCATGTGCCCCACTTAATAGGTCCATAGGCCAAATTGAATATTGTGATGCCATAAGGTTATTAGGGATAAATCCATGAGAGGTTATTATTGCATATAATAAGATACCTCAATTAGGGATGCCTTAATGAGATTCTCAGCTTTGATGAATGATGCACAAGTAAATTTGGGGCATTCAATGATTCCTAGGATTAATTTCCAATGGTTGGTAAGAATCAGTCTGAAGTCTATTTGAAGGCAATTAGTGGTCAATTTTAGGTTTCAATAATTGTGAATCGATGTAAGTAGTTATCTTAAGCTAATCATGTGAGACCTTAAATTATTTAGTTTTTATATACATATATAATCTAACCTATTGTGTAAACCTCATTAATTATGTATCATCTCTCTCTCTCTCTCTCTCTATATATATATATATATGTATATATATGTATGTATATATATGTTTATATATATGTGTATATATATGTGTGTATATATATACATACATATATATATATATATACATATATACATAAATATATATATATATATATACATATATATATACATATATACATACATACATACATACATATAGGGTTAAGAACAAGTAGTAACTTGTTCTTGACCCTATATGTTTGCCATGGAATGAAACACTATATGTTCTATATGACCTTAAGAAATATGGTTACTTGTACATAGACTCTTTTAGATGTTTTGACAACAATAGTCTATGATGACAATCGATTTCTAACAGATAGTGGTTATTAGTATTAGATAGTATTGATCGATGTGCTCAGTATTGCTTAGTTTGGATTAGTCATGCAATGGTTCTAATCTCAAAAAGTGCACTCCTACCATGGGATGGTGCATAAATTAATTAATGTATTATCATAGTAGAATAATATTATTTTTGTGTATGTCACTTACTAGAATTTCACATTGACAGAATATCTTGGATTTCAGTGGGTTGAGACATATTTGGATGATAGTAAGATAGTTTGACACTATGAGTTATGTATTAATAAAATTAACAATTATATGAACTAAAAAAATCTTATTAATTATAAAAAATACAATTTCAAAATAATAGTAAAAGATGATGATAAGTCTAAAATATGTTTTTGTATTAAGATTGGTTTGAGTTCATTAATTACAACCTAGTATGTGCTCTAGTAATTGTTGACGCTGGAAAGTGCACCCTGTGGCAGGAAAACAAATTCTTGCCCTCTCCCCGAAACATGGAAACCCCTCTCTCACCTGTGGGACGACGAAGCAGGAGAGGAGAGTCTCTAGATATGGGCTAGTTCCCTCTGATGTATCTTGTTTGTTTCAGGTAGCGCAAAAATATAGGTATACAGCTATATACTGGGGGGTGAAAAGAGAGAGAGAAAAAGCATGAACAAACAACCTACTCTAAAAGAGGTGATACACCAAAAATAGGTTGACCTTCCAAATCCACTCTCAGAATCAAGTGGAATGCAAGTATACTCTACACATCTGGTAGAGGAACCAGGATGCTAAGACTTAAGGGGGAGGCTATAATGGAAAATACATAATAGAGGTTTATCAAGGTGCTGTGGAATGCACACTTGTAAGCAACTTACTCTGTTTTGTCCTTCTCAAGTATTGCTCTTCTCCTTTTAGCTGCAGGACTAGCGCCTGTAGATAGCTGGTCTGCTGGTATTACCTGTGAAAGCATGGAAGATAATGACTAAACACAAATAATACTCATGGCATACACAGCAAATCAATCCAAGATGGAGGCAAAAACTATATTTTTATTGATTTAGGTGGAAAATTTGCAGAGCTGTGCTCTTTACAAAATTGGAGAAGATCCTGATAAATGACTAAGTTTGTGTATTTATACCAAAAGAGCCAAGAGAAGTCAATTGAGAAGAGTGAAAAAACACTGTAGCTGATGTCACAATTCTGCCAAGGCCATGCCTATTGCCTCATTTTGCGTGTTGGTCTTCTCTTTCAGTGGTTGGGCAGGTTTTTTCTTGTGCACTTCAAGTGATTTTTGCCGCCATCTATTGTGGGCGGTGAATTTGCCGCCCACTGCATGTACTGCATGTAGGATTTCTACCGACGTCGGCTGATAACCTGCCGACGATGGCAGTTTTGCCGATGTCAGCCTATGTAAGATGCCGTCGGCGACAGTTTTGCTGACGTCGTCTGACGTTAATGGCCTCTTTTTCTCCGTCGGCGTTGTGGGTGGTGATTTTGCCACCCTCTGCATCGCATGTAGGGGGTCTCTGTTTACCCACCCATGTTTTGGGCGGTAATTTTTCCACCCTCTACATTTTGTCTGCCCTCTTTTTTGCCTAAGTGTTAAACGCTCCATTTTTTCCCTCTCTTCTCCTATGGACATTTGAAGACTCTGCCTTTTGCTACCGTGAACGTCAACGAATGAGGCCGATGAACTAATGCTCTAAAGTGGAGCTGTCGAAACCTGATGGTGGACCTCACAACCTGAAATGACTAGCTATGCAAAGCAGGGGTAGGAGGTGACCGAGATTTTGCCTGAGGGGCAAAATTGGGTCAACAAATTGGTGACTCACGGGGGAAGCGTGCCTGCTATGCTTAGAACCCAGTTGCCTTGCATATCCATTGGGTGCAGAGTCGGATGGTAACTTTGAAGATAGTTCACAATAGCTCAAAAGATTCTGGAATCAAAATATACAGAATTTACCCCCACACGCAAAGGGAAACACACAAGACTAAAAACAACTAACTGTGTAAACTACACTTAGGGAAAATAGGGAAGAAAATAATGGAAACTATGTACAGCCAAACCAAAATTTAGTGGCAATGCTTCAGATGTATCCCATTGACTGGGATACATAATTCTTTGCCATCCAACCTGGAGAGCTGGAACGCGTTATGCTGCTTGCACTGAGTAATCATGTAAGGACCACTTCAGAGGGCATTCAATTTTACATGTTTTCTGGGCTTAGCTCTATCTTTGTCCCATTTTAGGACAATGTCTCCTTCGGTGAAACTTTTTGATGAAGACTTCTTGTCAAAATGTCTTTTCACCTGATGTTGGCGACTCATCATAGAGACCATGGCCCGATTCCTTACCTCCTGGAGCTCCATTAGCTCACACAATCTGACCTCCATGCTACTTCCTTCTTCCAAATGCAACTGATGAGCGAGGTCCAGTGCTGGCAATTTGAGTGAGATAGGAAGCCTTGCTTCCCTTCCATACACAAGCGTATATGGAGAATTTCTGATTGATCTTTTCAGAGTGATTCAATCGGCCCATAGAGCTGTTTTCAACTTGGCATGCCAAGTTTTTTGATTTTCTTCCATGGTCCTCTTTATAATCCTGATCAAATTTTTGTTAGTGGACTCAGCCAGCCCATTTCCCTATGGGTAGTAATTTGATGAAGTGCTGAGGTATATACCATACCTTGGCACCCATTCACTAGTTTTGGTTCCCAAAAAAGCCAAGGCATTTTCTAAAATTATAATGGCTGAGACCCTAAAACATGTCACTAAGTCCTCATAGAAATCCAGAACTACGTTTTCGTTCACTTCCTTCAAAGCAATGGCTTCCACCCACCTGGTGAAATAATCTGTAGCAGTCAAGACCCATTTGTGTTCGGCACTAGAGGGAGGATTGATCATCCTTATAAAATCCAGGCCCCACTGCATGAATGGTTGCTCAACTTGAATGGGCTGTAGGGGCATGGCAGCCAATCCCTATTTTTCATCAAAGAGTGCACACTTCTGACACTTTCTTACCCAGGCATGGGTATCCTTGAAGAGAGTGGGCCAGAAATAGCCAGCTCTCATTATTTTTGCTGCTGTGGTTCTGGGGGCAAAATGGCCGCCTGCTGGCCCATCATGAAACTCAGCCAATACCTTGTCAGCCTGACTGGAGTCAATGCATCTCAAGAGAACCCCAGAGAGATCCTTCCTAAATAATACTCCATCAATCAAACATAGGGAAGGGACTGAAGTTTAAAATACCTTCTTCCGGCCTTACTGAGACCCTGTGGACATTTTCCCGTAAGGAGGAAATGCCTCATGTCCAACATCCAATCTCTTATGACAGCTGGTTCTTCTGCAGTGGCTGCATCATGGATCAGCAAGTTGTCTTCATCTTTTTGTCTCAAATCTGTAGCTAGTTGTTCACATAGGCCCCTTCCTCTCACCAACTTGGCAATTTTGATGTCTATATCGTACTCCATCACTTTGGTGATCCATCTTGCTCTTTTCTCATTTAAGTCTCGATTGGTCAAGAAATCCTTGACGCCAGGATGTGGAACCATGAGATGGATCCTACTGTTTGATAACATATATCTAAATTTCTTCAGGCTGCGCACCACTGCCATGACTTGCTTTTCTACGTAGGTGTACCTGATTTTGAAGTCCTCTAACCCTTGGCTAAAGAAGGCAAGTGGTTGCTCGAGGTCATCACTGTTCGCTTGGGAAAGCATAACAGATATTACTTCTCCATTGTTGAAGGTATAGAGATTGAGGTCTTTGTTGAAGTCGAGGCTGGTTAGAGCGGGAGCCTGGGTCAAAGCCTATTTGATAGCTTCAAAGCTATCCTTTCTTGGCATTGTCCATTTGAATTCTTCACCCTTCCTTAGCAAGGAGGTTAGGGGTTTAACTATTTCAGCAAAATTTGGAATGAACCTCCGAATGAAATTTATTTGGCCAAAGAAACTCTGCAGGCCTTTCTTGTGCTTTGGTAGGGACATCTCCAAGATGGAGCGGACTCTTTCGGGGTCAATACACAAACCTTCCTTAGACACAATGTGGCCAAGAAGTTTCCCCTCATGAACCACAAATACACATTTCTTTGGATTTAGGGAGATGCCAAATTCCTTGCACCTCTCAAAAATATGCCTGAGGTGCTTCATATGCTGTCTTGCCTCCTTGGAGAAAACCGTTATATCATCAAGGTACACCAGCACATTTTTATTTATCAAACCACTGAAAGCCATGTCCATGGCTCACTGGAAAGTAGCACCAGCATTGGATAGCCTGAAAGGCATTTTTTGGTAGGTGAACGTTCCCCATTTAGTGGTGAAGGCTATTTTGTATTGGTCGTAGCCCTGCACCAAAATCTGATTATATCCCGAATAACCATCCAAGAGGGAGAAACGTTCAGAACCACTTACCTTTTGGAGGATCTGCTCCATGTTCAGAAGGGGATAATGATCTTTTAAAGAGACTTTATTAAGGTCTCTGAAGTCAACGCACAGCCTGATCTCCCCATTTTTCTTTCTAACTGGAACCAAATTGGCCAACCATGAGGAATGTTTGATCAGAAATATAATGATGGACTCAATCAACTTGACCAATTATTTTTGCATAAGGAGCTCAATCATCAAATTAAGAGGCCTCTACTTTTGCGTGACTGGTTTTGCACCTTCATCTAATTCAATGGTGTGTTGGGCGAGTCTTGGATCGAAGCCTTTCAAGTCGCTATAGTTCCAGGTGAAGACGTCAGTGAACTCCTGACACAGGAGAATGAAAGCTTGCCTTTCTTGAAACGTGCAGACCTTACCGAGCACTAGCAACTTGTCCTTGAAGATTTCAACTTTTTCATAATTCTCCTCTCTGGTAGTGATGCATGCTTTTTCATCTCTTAGTTGGTCCTCTCCATTGAAAATACTTTCAAGTGTGACCAAACCCTTAGGAAGTTTATTGTTCTTCAATTAAACAATCTACTCTCCATATTGCTGCTACAATTTCACTTGATTGTGGACTGCAAACTCAGCTTCTTCTTGCAGGAAAAGAGCTACCTGTTGGGCATTTTCAAAGACCTACCAATTTGTAACATTGTCTGGAATTGAAGGCTGAACCGCCACTTTTAAATGGCACGAACCACAACCCCTGCTTATCTATTTTGAAACATCAAATTGGGCACCAACAGCTGCCAACCTGTCAGCCTGCTTATTTTGTTCCCTGGGAATCGAGGTAATGTTAAGAGCAAGGAAATCCTCCATCAAGTCCCAAACTCTATGCTTGTAAGACTTCAACAAGGAGTTCTTGGTTAGGTTCAGGCCTCTTATTTGGTTCACTATTAGTTCACTGTCCCCCAGGATTTGCAATTTCCTGATCCCTCTCTTTCTTGCCCACTCAAGTCCATGAATCAAAGACTCATATTCTACAACATTACATGTGCAAGAGAACTGGAAATGGAAAGCTAAAAAGTACCTTTCTTTAGAAGGGGAGATTAACATTGCCCCACCACTAGCACCCAGTTTGTTTCTGGAACTGTCGAAGTATAGCTGCCACAGGCCAAGGTATTCTTTGTTCTCCTTCATTATATTGGGCATGATGGCACTTTCTTCATGCAAGCAATAGATGCCAAGGTCTGCCTCCTCAATAAACTTATAAGGATCGTGCTCGAAGTTATCGCTTCCCCACTCATCCAAGAGTAGATCTGCAACTCCTTCAAGAGTGGAAGATGAAGATTTGTCCATCTGAGAGTCTTTTGGATCAATGATAGTGTAACTGACATTCACTGCCTTGGGTGAATAGGGCTCTAGGTGGTCCTTGTAGAGTGGCTCAAATTTGATTTTCACTTTGGTCCCGTATTTGGTTCTAAAAACCAGATATGACCAATTCGCTGCTAGATAACCACCTATTTTGGACGTAAAGTCCCTAGACAAACAGATTGCAAAATATGGAGGAACATCCACTACCACTATATCTTGGGGGATTGAGAATGTCAGGTAGGCATGCAATGTTAAACTCAATCCTTTCAGGACTCTGACTATCTTTGCAGGTGTCCCATCTAGTTGCAAGACTCCCTTGTTCATTACTTCATATTTTAATCCCATCTTATCAGCAATGCACTTAGGCATTACTGAAGTGCTGGCCCTGCTATCAATTATGCAATTATGTACTAAGAAATCCCCTATGATCACAGATACATAAAAAGGGGGAGTCTTTTCTTCTTTCTTTACCTGATTTGAAGCAGAAGGCTACCCATTAATCATTAAGATGTTATTAGTGTCTGTTGGGATGGCCTGGTGATCTAGCTCATGCAATTCTTTCTTCAATACCTCTTTTTGTCCCGGAAGAGACAATGAATCCCATAGAGAAATGCTCACATGCAATTTCTTCATTTGATCAATTATATTAACTTGGGGGCTAACTCCTTTTGTGTTTTCCTTTGGGTTGATCCCGACTGGAGCTGTAGACTGAGGAGCTGGAGGTGCAAATGGTTGTCTGGGAATTGGAGCCTTTTGAAAAGGGTGTGATGGAGGATTCGTTGCTGCCTGAGGGGAAGCTTGCACTTCTCCAACTGCTCTTCTTTTAAATCTTGTATTGGCTGCAACGCAATCAACATGATTTCCTGCAGCACCTCCATAATTAATTGCATAGAGTTCACCTTCCTCGTGATTTATCAGGGTAGAATTCGGTTGAGTTTGATTATTACTTGTGCTGGGTTGAGCTGGAAACTCAAAGAACTAGGAAAAATCAGTAGCCTAATTTTCTAAATTCTGAAAGAAATTCATCATGTCATTCTTATGGACAGCTTGCTCTTGACCTTGTCCCATGGTTAAACAACCTGGTTGTTCCTACACTAGATTGTTCTGAGTAGGCACCATGGCTTTAGATGACGAAGAGGGGCCTGGGTTATAATTTTGATAAGGCCTAGCTGTAGTGAGCTGCCCTTGACCTTGGTTATAATTTTGAAAGGGGGGTCTAGGGGCATGGCCATAATTTTGATAACCCTAGTTTGGCTTGTGGCTTTGAGCTTGCTACCTTTTAAGGGAAACAAGTTCATTTGACATGCTCTGCAACAGGCCCTTAACTTCATTTAATTCATTGGATGGAATAGTGGCTGACTTCTCAATGACAGGTAGGGGAGAAATTATGGGAGCGACAGCCTGAATTAGGGGTAGCGGTTCTGGGAAAAGTGGCATATGAGGCCTAGGGGCGATTTTTATGGCTTGAATCAAGCAATTTTTAGCCACAATGGCTATGTCATATGCAGCTAGCAGTATGTGTCCCCCCATCGATTGGATCATCACAGCAATATCACTGTTCAATGCTTTTAGATAGTACAAGAAAGCATAGCTAGGAGTTGGCCTTACCAGGATGGGAATTCTATCCCAAGTCTTTTGAAACCGCGTGTTGAAGTCCTGCATATACTCATGCGGAGCTCTTTTTATAGTTGTCAGCTGCTCAGCAAGAGAGAGGCCATCACTTTTTTCCCTAAAATGATCAGTTAAATGGGTGCCCAATTCATTCCAAGAATGTATGGAATTCATAGGCAAGGTGCCGTACCAGTCAAGAGCTTTTTCTTTCAGAGACAAGGCTAACAGTCTGATGGCAATGTTTTCTTCTATTATATTTTGAATATTGCAAAGGTTGGCAATATTCTTGATATGCTCAACAACTGTAATAGGTCCCACTCCATCAAAAGAGGGCACATTTTTTAGAGTTGTTCTGGGGATCAGATCATAGAGTGGGAGGTTTAAGGGGCTCTCACCATGAAAAGCTACAAAAGGCAATGCCATGACTGGAAAAGGTTGTATTTGTGGCTGAGCTAGGTTGGTGTTCCTAGCAACAAGTCTAGGAGGATTTACCAGTGGATAAGGGTGAGTTCTTTCAAATCTGAGCCTTTTAGCAGAGTTTAAAGGCAGTTCAATGAACTCAAAGGGGACCCTTCTTGAAGCTGACCTTGTGGTAACCTTTGGCATAGAAGTTTAAGTGACTGGTCTTAAAAATAAAGAACTGAGATCTTACCAGTGAAGTCGCCAGATGCTGGAAATATTTGAAAACACTGTAGCAGGACCAACATCAATCTTGAAATACTACTGCATTGGAAACTAATAAAATTATAGTCCCACCGGGCGTGCCAAAACTGTTGATGCTGGAAAGTGCACCCTGCGGTAGGACAACAGATTCTTGCCCTCTCCTCGCAACATGGAAACCCCTCTCTCGCCTGTGGGACGACGAAGCAGGAGAGGAGAGTCTCTAGATATGGGCTAGTTCCCTCTGATGTATCTTGTTTGTTTTAGGTAGTGCAAAAATATAGGTATACAACTATATACTGGGGGGGTGAAAAGAGAGAGAGAAAAAGCATAAACAAACAACCTACTCTAAAAGAGGTGATACACCAAAAACAGGTTGACCTTCCAGATCCACTCTCAGAATCAAGTGGAATGCAAGTATACTCTACACATCTGGTAGAGGAACCAGGCTGCTAAGACTTAAGGGGGAGGCTATAATAGAAAATACATAATAGAGGTTTACCGAGGTGATGTGGAATGCACACTTGCAAGCAACTTACTCTGTTCTGTCCTTCTCAAGTATTGCTCTTCTTTCAGCTGCAGGACTAGCACCTGTAAATAGCTGGTCTACTGGTATTACCTATGAAAGCATTGAAGATAATGACTAAACACAAATAATACTCATGGCATACACAACAAATCAATCCAAGATGGAGGCAAAAACTGTATTTTTATTGATTCAGGTGGAAAATTTGCAGAGCTGTGCTCTTTACAAAATTGGAGAAGATCCTGATAAATGACTAAGTCTGTGTATTTATACCAAAAGAGCCAAGAGAAGTCAATTGAGAAGAGTGAAAAAACACTGTAGCTGATGTCACAATTCTACCAAGGCCATGCCTATTGCCTCGTTTTGCATGCTAGTCTTCTCCTCCAGTGGCTGGGCGGGTTTTTTCTTGTGCACTGCAAGTGATTTTTTCCACCATCTGTTGTGGGTGGTGAATTTGCCACCCACTGCATGTACTGCATGTAGGATTTCTGCCGACGTCGGCCGATAACCTACCGACGGTGGCAGTTTTGCCAATGTCGACCTATGTAAGATGCCGACGGTGGTAGTTTTGCCGACGTCGGCCGACGTTAGTGGCCTCTTTTTCTCTGTCGGCGTTGTGGGCGGTGCCCTCTACATCGCATGTAGGGGGTCTCTATTTATCCACCCATGTTTTGGGTGGCAATTTTGTCACCCTCTGCATTTTGTCTGCCCTCTTTTTTGCCTAAGTGTTAAACGCTCCATTTTTTCCCTCTCTTCTCCTGCGGACGTTTGAAGACTCTACCTTTTGCTATCGTGAACGTCAACGAATGAGGCCGATGAACCAATGCTCTGAAGTGGAGCTGTCGAAACCTAACGGTGGACCTCGCAACCTGAAATGACTGGCCATGCAAAGCAGGTGTAGGAGGTGACCGAGATTTTGCCTGAGGGGCAAAATTGGGTCAACAGTAATGTTTTATTCTAAAACCCTTAGGTTAGTTTGGCATATCAAGGATGATGATTTTATAATGGAGGAGTATGTAATACCCCATATTAGGTACATCCATCCCTTAAAAAATGATACATTAGGTAATTTACTTGCGTGGTTATGAAGAAATTAAATTATGGTTTCTCCCCCCTTGTCACTAATGGATTAATGGTCCTCCATTAATAAAGAAAGACTATTTTAATCATAATTTTCACACCTTAAATATATATATTTATATATCATAAATTGGTAATATTTAAATTTGAAATTTAATATGCCCTAGGCTTCCTAGAGAGCCTACGATCCTATCTCATAAGTTTTTTAGAAAAGCTACTCCCTAGCCTAGTCAATAGGCATTGACCTACTTAGTGGATCACTTTTCAAGAAAGATAATTTAAAATTATTTTTTGTAAGATCCATATGGACATGTAAGAGAAATTTTTTGGTGTAAGAATTTTCTCCCAAAAAATTCATATTAGGCAAAAGACTCATGGGTCCTTCCATGACTTGAAAAGACTCATGCAAGCAAGGGTATTCCCTTCAATTAATGAACTTTGGAAGATGAATTTGATTCTCTCTTTTTATTTTCAAATTTTGGATTTTATTTGATTTAATTTTTAGTCATTTTTTAGGGTGGATTAATAGGAGGAGATTGTGGAGTCTTGAAGCTTAGAGAAGTTTAGGAAACAAGAAGTGTAAAGGTTGGTTATTCTTCCTCCTCTCTATTGTGTTTGAAAATGCTTGTTAAATTAATAGATTTTTCCCATTTATCTTTCTCTCCTTTACTCTTTTTAAACATCTCCTTTAAATAATGAATAAAATTGAATATGAAAATGAGATGGTTGTAAGAGTATATGATATTTCCCTCCTTTGATTCTGATTTTTTTATGAAATAAATTTTTTTATTTGAATTGTATAATTATTTAAAGAGAATATAAAATCTCCCTCTTCTTTATTTTGATTATAGATGAAAGGAGAATAGTGTATAGATATTTTAATCTAAGTTTATAAGTCAAATATTGTAAATAAATAACTTCTCTCCTTACTCTTCCCACTCTATCTCTCTCTCCCTTCTTTTCCTTGCATTTTTAGATGAGATCGATATTGCAAATAGAAATGAGTAGTTGGGTTGAGTGTTATATTATATTATTTATTATATAGGGAATTAAATGCAATTAAATATATTCATTTATTTAATAAATTTAAAATTTCCATTATATATAGATAATTATATATATATATATATATATATATATATATATATATATATATATATATATATATATATACACACACACACACACACATCATTATCATGATATTTTTTAATTAAAAAAAGGTCTACATGAATTTAATAAATTTGAAATATATATATATATATATATATATATATATAAAATAGGTGGTGACTATACATCAAATATATATGTATATATCATCTTTGGAAGGAGTTTAAAAGTTGGAGTTCTTCCTTTGTGGTTTCATATTCAACTTAAAAAATAAAAAAAAGGAAAGTGAGAAATGAAAGTAAAATGGAGGAAGTAGACTTTTATTTTTAGCCATAAATGAATTAAGGGCAACACTTGCAACCCCTAAATCCTATGGCTTAAAATCATTCAATCCAATGGTTATTAATTGATCCTCCACTTGCAAGTGGAAAAAGACTTTTTATAATTTCTTTTGACTTATTATTATATTATTAATGAACTAGCTTAGTAATTAAACTTTTTAATTAAATTTTATTAATTCTTTCTCACTTACCTATTAAAAAAACATTATTTAGAATAACTAATTGAGTATGAAGTTTATTTATTGCATTTCAAGGTGTTTTAAATAATATTAGTTAAGAATTAAGTGGGTTGGGACTATTAGAGATAGGGAGTCATTTAATTAAAGTATTTGGAATGATCAGTTTTATTGTCTAACAAGATGTTTTAATTAACCATACTTAAGATGTTGAATTAATTATTTGTTTATTTAGTGAAACCATATTACTTGACCAAAACTAACCCATGTTTTAGTCATAGAGTCGATTTAGAATCGACATAGCTAATATATATAAGAATGATACTTTTTAGATTATGAAATTTCAAGTAAAATTTAATATTTTTATGTTATCACTAAAAGAATAAAATAAATACTATTGTAAGATTTAATAATTTTCCTAGAGTGATTCCATAACCAATTTATTTAGAAATTTGAGGTAATTTTTCTTAGTAAAAAACACTATAGATTATTAGATTAAATTGTTTTCTTTCTCGCATTAAAAATGTTTTATTATTTTAAGCAGAATATTTATAACTGAGATAACTAGTTTTTGTGAAAATAAAAATTTATCCTCTTATATAAAATTTAAACTAAAGGTACCATTGTACCTGAATATTAGTGTGAAAATTAATATATGTTATCTCGTTATGAAAAGTTTTATGATTATGATGTTTGTTTTAATACCTTTTTAGAAAATATAATTTGAGTCATGGCTACTTCACACTATTTGTGTACATTTTGTACTTATTACCTTAGTTTGAATTTCAAACCACATTTTCAAATGTTTGTGTCTGACCTTAGTTTCTAGTGAGTGGACCTAAGATAAAGCCCACTTAAAGTCCTTTTGGTTTGTAATATTGAAATGAGTCTTGGTTTCCACATCCAAGTTTAATTTTGTGTAACATGTATACCTATCATATGAAGGGAGGAACTTGTAATTCCTAGTAGTGTCTAATTGTGTTTGGGTCATTAACTAATGGTCGCAGGGTTACTTATAATGGGTAACAATGTTTTGTTTAATCTTGTAGGTGATTGGTGAAGGCTAATAATCTTCACATATAAACTAGCACTCATTAGTAATGGGTGAACTACAATCAGCCCTAATTTTATGTATGATGTAATCACCATAGATATGTAGATAGACTGAGGAGTGGACATGGGACTAGAGAAATAACCATTAGGATGCCCCTTAGTGTAGGTGTTATCAACTAATTTTAGAATGTTCTTAGAGAAAATTTCTTAAGAAACTAACCCTTAGGATGGCTAGCTAGTGGGGGGGGAGGGGTAATTGAATTCTATCTTATGTGTGTTAATAGGAAACATGCTTAAAATATGTAATTATTAGTATGCTTACTTAATCAAAAATGGTGTAGTATCATTCCTTGTGCATCTATATATCACCAGTTTTAGTAGCATGCATTTGTAGTTGATTATCTATTGTGGATAGTGACCCCATTAATTAATTAAACTCAAGTATGTTATCTCATGTATTAATGGTGGATGCATTTTGAGGTTTGTATAGGAGATAAAGTTTCTCAAAACAATGCAATTCAAATATTGTAGAGTCATTAATCATGTTGGATTAGGAGGATATAATTTCATATTCATATATGTTCATTATCACAACACTATATGAAAGTTCTTAGGTAGTCATTTGCACTTTGTGATGTCATATATAATTATTGGTGACCTTAAGTTATGTCACTCATTAGAATAGATTACTACAGATTTAGAAGCTCACCTGAGTGACATAATAGTTCCTTTGTTGGCTTGGATCACCGAATATTACTCAATTATTATGTCTCGTGAAGGAAGCCATCACAAGTGTGAGGAGAACTAAATTAGGCCCTGATTCCATATAGTAGATATGTAGGTTGCCCAAGTTGTGGTGGGGGCATTAGTTTTAGGTTCTTAGGCTAGGTTGGGTTCATACATCTTTAGTTGGATAAATATTTTAATTTTTTTTAATTTAAGTTTAATTTGATTCTTGTATGGTTATTGTCAACCATTTCTCTTTAAATTATCTAGCCTCCTTATTTTGAACACCTTAATAGTAGAGTCATATGGTGTTAGATGGCACCCCCTTGGTGAGTTTTATATTGATAACCCTATATTAATTAATTGTTGTTCAAGTTCATTTCATTATCTTTGGGTGTTGATTGGGTTATGTGTGAATAAATATATAATCTTTAAAATCAAGAAATTATAATTTAACATTTCTTAACTATGTGACTTATCTCACTTAATTAATCATATTATTACTTATTAATTTGATTTTTAACCTAACGTTGTATTTTAATCTTGTTATACCCCTCATACAAGTAAGGGTATTAATTAAATTTTATAATAATTATGTGTTACACTCTAATTGTACCTTGATCAAATACAAACAATTAAACATTAAGAAACCATAATGGATAAATAAGAAACACTAAAATAAAAAAATTACATGGGTTTTGGGACAAAAAAATTGAGCATCATAATTTGGATTCAAATTTAGGGAAGTGGAGAAGTGACCCTGTTCCATTTTAAGGTAATCCTCTGAGTTATAGTTTCTATTACATATATTATCTAGCTTGAAGTTATTTTTATATTCATTATAGATGACTCAATTGGATTGTATTGGGAATTAGATAATTCCAACTAAGCAGATGACCTTGGTGGATATCAAAGATTTAAAATGGATATAATGACCAAATCATAAAAATTAACCTTCTTCCTTTGGTCTTGGGGTTTGGCCATTATTGGGGCAATGGTTTAGTGAATGAAATAATATAAACAATCATAAATTTTTTTCTCTCATTAATCAACAAAATAATGATGATATAATTACTTGGTATTTAAACAATTTTATTGTAATGACTCTTAGAGATTTTGGGGTAGCAAGTGAACTAGTAGATAGAAAACTAGTCACATGAGAATCTACTATTGTAATGGAAGAATTAAGGGTAAAAATTACCTTATTTAAATTGTACCTTTCATCATAAATAAGGATATACAAACTTTGGATAACATTAGGTACATACACTAGAGTAGATGATATTAAAATAGAAGCTTTAGAGAGACTAGGAGTTGTGGATGCAGGTGTGTTAGTAAGTCCCAAAGTAGGGGATTATCTCAAATTATATTATTCATTTGATTCCAATTAACTATACTCTAATATCAATTATGTGGATGTTGATCCATCCTTATCTTATTTCAATCCCTCTTCCTCTTCTAATATCTTTGTATCTCGAGATTGTTCTTTATCAGTTTCCTCAGAGAAATTTATTTCTTCTTATGGAGTTATGTCTTCTCCTAAAACCCATGCTTCTTTAGTTACCCACATTTTTTAGTCTTCATCACTATCCAACACGTGGAAAACCTTCACATATTTTTCTCCTAAATTCTTTCCTATTTTTCCTCCTCTAATTATTTGTATAGAGGTCCCCATTTGAAAATGAGTATTTAGTAGGTCTCTTCCTATTGTACATTTAGAATTTAAACTAGAGGAGTTATTAGCCTCCTTCTATAAGTGACAATGGGTGCCTTAAAAATTATGAGAGCCTTTCATAATTTGGATGGAGTGTGGGATGAAGGGACTTCATAAGTGGAATGTGTAAGTGAAGTCTAAGTGGTGGGAGAAGTAGGGGATGAAGGCATTGGGATTGCATGAACCACATGTGGAGAGGATAGAGGTGATAAAATATGAATTATTGAGGGCATTGATATAGAATAAATTTGAAATAATAAAGGTAAACTTACGTGTTGGATAGTAATCAATGGGAGTAATGGTTTCAAAGAAAATGTTCCCACTTTCACACCTATAATATATGAATATATTATAATTAATATAGGAAGATGCACTATAATTACTAGATGGAGAATTAAAATTCCCTTAAGAAATTTATTTATTATCCTAGGATATACATCCCTATAAAGGGTACTTTCATTTGATGGGATAGCTTATACTTATTATGGGGAGGATGGATGATCATGCTCATGTGATAATTGAACATGTGGTTGGGGCCATCAATGGATTGTACCCTAAATTCCTACTATAATATCTTGTTCACTTGGTTTATTTTGATCAAAGGGTTGTATTAAATGGCCTAAGATACCACCATAGTAATTATATGATAAGACATCTAAGAACAAACCTCAGTTTCATTTGTAACATTCATAAAAAATGGATCATGCTCATAACTCCTGTGTGGATAAGGAATATGTACTCCCTTCTTCCTAAGATCACCAAGATACTTATTCACTTTATCTTTGGGATTAAAATATGTAAATTGTGCTTAAATTAAACCATAGTGGGATATGGTCTTCTTAACTTAGTTGAGTGCCTTCTTAGTGTATATTTTATTTGGCCAATGCTTAGAGGGGTAAAATGATAAAAGAATGGATTCTTGGAAGCTAGATCATCATTCACATTATTATAAATATAGAATATTATCTCATACTTGGATGCCTTCTTAGGAATAAAATGAGTGATATTCAAATGTATATCCATAGTTACCTTCATCCTAATTATGGTAGAGTTAGTATAATACTAGTAATTTCCCATCTTTGTAATACCTTTCCTTATGTTCTCTAAAATCCTAGGCATGAAACACACATAAATGGTTTGGTATACCAAGTAGTATATTTATTATACAATATTATTTATTTATATCATGAACATTTAGACATGAAGTAGGGAGAATTTGTCACAGATCCTATTGTTACATATTATGTAGATGGCTCCCAGGACTGCTCATAGGTCATGTGCACTATCCCCATGATGGAATATATACATATAACATCATGTATGAATTTACATTAGATGTAGTTTATTTAAACATTTATAGCCTATCCAAGTTCCATTATTTTATCAAAAGTTATAATTATGTCTATTAGGGGAACAAACTCTTCATGCACATAGGTGATACTAGAAAATCGATATAACTTGTTTGGCAAGCCCATTGCTATTCTGATGGATAGATTTACTTTTTTTATAGGAAAAAAATAAATATCCCATAAAATGTTCAATTTATCACCCTTGGATAGACAATTCTTGAGTTTTCCCTTCACTATGTTATGGTTTAACTAGGTGTTGGTAACATCCTAGTTGTAAGTCATTTCAGGTATTAGGAGGCACATATACTTCTCAAAAACATCCCTTGAAATGTAAGTGGCCACATTTCTATGAATTATTAGGTTTAAACAATCCCTAATCATAACATAATTAAATAGTAAGTCATAAATTAAGTCATTGTGTTCCATTACCTTAGACTTCACCACTGCATTATGTAAACCCATTATTTTAATTAGCATAAAATAATCTATATATCTCTTCATATATAAGTCTAGATGATCCTAGGTTGAATATGGATTGATGCCTTTAATTTTATCCTAGAGATCCAAATAATTTGGAAATTATAGTACTCCCTATCAAAAAATGTATCTAAATACTCAATTTCCCCTATAATAGAGCATTGGGAAGGAGGCTAGCAAATTGCTCAAGATGAAGAAGCCATTGTTTTTTTGTAAAATTCTTTAGTAAATGTTTATATTGATTCAAAAATTCACAAAAATAAAAATTAAGGATATTTAAGGTTTGATGAATTAAATTTATAGTTTATAGCTTGCTAATTAATGTCCTAGTGATTTGATGTTCTCATGATTTTGCATATATTGCTCAAATCTTGAGTTTTTAATGATAAATTTATGTGAAGTTAATGTAACAAAACCTTTAGGATCTATTTCCCATTTTGATTTTAAATTGATAATTCAGATTTGGTGGGTGTATTTTCTACCATGTGGTACATTTTTATTAATTCCAAGTGCTTAATCATCACTTTATGATAAATGTCTATTTCCTATTTATTCCACTTTTTATGTAGTTATCAACTCTCATGCTTGTTTTATGACCATGCATATTTAAGATTGTGACACTTATTTTTATATTTTTTACTAAAGGTATTTAGTTTTATATGCTCTATGAGCTCTAATTTAATGATATCTTTACACTTCTCATTTTCTCAGGGACTCGAGGGTCTTTTAAAATTTAGACTATTTACTTTTATGGAAGTTTCCACATGCATAGGCTTGTGCCACATAGAGAAATATCAAGATCCTATGAAAACTATTATATTTTTATTCTATACCTTCCCATCGATAGGTTATGGGATTTTGAGATGAAGACACATGGATAACTCTTATTAATATAGAGAAAATAGAATTACCTTTGAATGATAAAATTTGAGATTCTGAGATCATGCCACATGAATGAGTCTTATTAATCTTGAGACTTGGAACTTTTGGTGTTGTAGTTTATCTTGTTACACCCTTGAATTATATGATGATGACATGTGGATAGCTCTCATTAATAAAGAAAAAATAGAGTTCTGATAATGTACCTAAAATTAATAAGGCCCAAGAAAACAATAGTTTGCCACATTACATGATCTCTAGATCTCTTTTATTTAAGGAACTTGAATACATTGTACATTCCTTGATCTTCTAAAGGGCTCTATGTTAATGAGATTATGTCGCTTGGCATGATCTCAAGAACCTATAACCTTTTGAATATCAATAATTTATTTTCCTTCCACATACTCTAAATGACCAATATATCACCACAAGGAGCAATCTTAGAATTCTAGGAACTTAGGGACTAATAAATTTTCATGAAGACTAGTTGAATCCTAGGTTTATGATATTTTGATATAATGACAACTCTAATTAATCTAGATGCTCAAAAATATTTGGAATACATTGGTTATAATTATGGCTAACTTCATGTGAATAGGATGCTGACACTTGTTGAGATCTAGGGAACCTAATAAATATTTGAAACTCAAGGTAGGGTTTTTTTAAGGGCCCCTAGAAAAAATCCCTATATAAAATTTTGATGAATATTGAAAAGTACATTTCAAATTCTTGACAAATTGAAAGGAAATTAGTTTTTTTACAAAGGAAAATCCTAAGTTTCACCTAACCATAAAATTTAGGCACATCTATCCAGACACTTTGGACATTGTCTAGACCCTCTAGACATCATCCAAACCTTGTATATGATGTCCAAATCTTGTGGATAACATAAATACCCTGTGGATGGCATCTAAACATTATGGATAGCATCTAGACTTTGTGGATATAATACATACCCTATGGATAGTGTCTAGAGCATGTGGGTAGTGTTTAGACCCTATGTATTATAGATTACACACCCTATATGCTATATTGAATTCTTTATATGTTCATTTTAAAAATGTAAAAAAATTCATAATTGTTAACTTTTATCCTAAAATTTATTGCATATTTGTACTTCTCTCAAAAATTTAGATAATTTCAAAAAAATAATCAAGATGATTTTTTTTTTTGAAATTATCTAAGGTTTCAAGAAGAATCCAAATATGCAATAAATTATAGGATAAAATATATCTATGATGACATTTCCCCATTTTTCAAATGATTATATAGAGTTTGCATTCTAGCATCTAGAGCATGTAGTCTAACATCTAGAATGGGTAGAAGGGTGTCTAGAGTATATCCACATATATTGGTGAAATAGATTAGAATGTACTTTAAGACCATGGTGATATACTCATAATTTTATAATTATTTGTAAACATTAGGCGAGCTTCCCTATAAATCTAATTTACAACCCAAAAATTTAGGTGACCTAGTGCTCTTTATTGGTCCGAAAAGTCATCAAAACCAAATTTAGGAAAATGTAATATTCATGAATTAATGATGATTTGCCACTATAAAAACCCTAACTCAAGGAATGTATGTTGAAAATAAAATCTTAAACAATATACATACCTTCATTATTCACATTAGTTATTTAAATCAAAACTCGATATTGTATACACTTTCAAAAATAGAGAATCAAAGGTGTAAAATACTTCATAAACAATGCCCAAGGTTTCATCTAATTTCTTTTGGTTACTTTGTAATAAAATTAGATTTTAAAAAACAACCTTAGATTTACACACATTTGATTAATATCATAGTTCCTAAGGTTGGAATCGACCATATATAAAGATGTCTTAATAATAATGGGTCCCTATTTGAATTGGGGTGTGTTGGGGAAAAAATGATAAATCAATGGGGAGATAATATGGATTATTTGAGAACCTATGTTATTTTTTGATTAATCATAGTAAGACCTATCCTAATAAGAAAATAATAAGTAGATTAGTTAGTTGTAAGAGACTTTGACTTCCTCATGAAACAGACTAACCCTTTTCATTATTATGATCTTGTGTGTGATTTTGTAAAATTTATTTCCCCTTATTATGAGAGTTTTGATAGAGAAATGACATACATTTTAGGTTTCATTTTGATTTCTAATTTTATAACCAAGTAATAAGGGAAGATTGGGCATTGCTCTACTACCAGACAAGTGTCCATAGCCCTGATAAAGATACTTATGATTCCACTCCAAGCCTTGATTTTCCACCATATAGGCATCCATAGACTTGGTAGAGATTTATTGATTCACCCTTCCTCCATAATTTATATAAACTTTGATTTTTTTGTAGAGCACAAATGGAATAAGGGTTAGGAATCACCATTGGTTAGGTGTATGTATAATAAGACCTATTTTTTTTATCAATATGTCCCTACCAATATGTATTAATTCAATGTTTATTACCATGCATCTAAGTTTTGGCATGTAATAATTCAATTGATCTTTGTAAATGAAAATTATTTCTAAATTTTCCATTAGTATATCAAAGTGAACTCAAAAGGCCCAGTGAACTCATTCAATCCAGGTAGAACTTAATTTCAGTCATAACACATACCTCATTTTTAGGACTTTAAGTACTAATATAATAAATCCTTATGGATTATCATTGTGATCTTAATGAGTCATCCACTTGATTTTATTAGGTATTTCATAGTTATAATATAATAAATTGATTGGATTGTTCTAAATTTTTAAGAAAATTAACCTAAGAAGCAGTAATAGTAATTATGAAAGCAAATGTAAAAAAAATGAAAATTAATCTAAGAAAATAGGAAAGATTAACCTAAAAAAGTAATAAATATACTATAAAATATAATAAACCTAATATAATCCTATTTGTACATGCGAACTCACAGTCATTTAAATACATCTCCAGTTGGATCATCCATGAAATAATGTCTCAAAAATTGCACATTGATGGGAAAGGCAAGCTCATTACCTTGGATATCATTCAAATGAAATACATTTTTACCTAATGTTTTAAATATTTGGTATTACCCAATCCATAAAGGAGTGAAATTATCACGATACCCTTTATTTTCATGTGTTTTATCCAATAAAATTACTAGGTCTAAAAACTAGAAATCCTTGGTTTTAGATCTTTTGTCAAACCACCTTTTGACAATGTCTTGGTGTTTGTTGAAGCTATGTAGTGCCTTAGTTCATGCATCATCTATCTAGACTATGTCAACTAGTATATATTATATTATTTAATATTATTTGATATAATATTGCATGAACTGGTATGTCAATATTTTAAGAGTGAAAGAAAAACTAGATATTATCCATACACCAAAAGGAAAGGTGAATCCTTGAGGGCTTGCTTATGTCTTGTTTTGTCTACCCATAATGTATATTTCAATAACATATGCCATTCTCTGGGTTTATTCTAGGTTTATTTATTGATGGCATTCATTCGATTATTATTAGTAATAATTTAATGAAAAATTGATGGTAGTTCATTGTTATAGTCCCACTCAGTAAATTATGTAGATTGAAAGGCTATACCATTGTCATACACTAATAAAATTAGAGTGTCAAACCTGGTTATTATGTTCTCATATATAAATTTGATCACTCATTATAGTCTATAATTATTTGTAGCTACCTCCTATATCCATATAATGTAATAATCAATATTTATTGGGATGAATTTATGCCCTACTAAGAAATTTGGATTGATCACCCCAACAAAGTCAAGACCCCATTGAGAAAAAGGGCATCCATCAATGACTGGTTGTAAGGGCATGGTAGTATGTACTTCCATTTCTATGAATACTTAACATTCATGGCATATTATGACATGATTATGGGAATATTTTAAAAATGTAGGCTAGTAATACCCCATTCTTAAGATTTTATGAGTTGTTGTATTACCTAAGGGATGTCCACTACCTATTCTTTGATGTAAGTTATGGAAGATTTTTATGGATTCCTATTTTGAGACACACTTAAATTATATTCTTTCATAATTATTTTATTATAAGACCCCCTTATTTATCATGTAATGGATTTATTTTAGCTTAAGGTCTCACCTTTGTTCTCTATTTAGCTCAATGGGACACGTAACTATGAGTAAGTAGTGGATGTTACGAGCATATAATTCACCACCATCTACTTTCATCTAGTTTATATATTAAACATGAATGCATGGATATATTTTAGTCATGATTTGGATGATTCCTTGGCATCACACCATCTTAGATTGTCTAATTTCAAGATCAAACTACTATAGCCATCCACTTTCCTCTTATTTCACCTAATTTGTTTTATCCAAGCATGAGCTTGATGGTTGGATATAGGATAATGACATATGTCTTGTCCCTAAGAATGTAATTTTTGAACTTATTACATCTTTAATTAGTTCATTTATCTCCTTATCTATCCTTGAATTATTTAAATCTACCTCTTTATGTTAGTATTCATGAAGGAAATTAGATGCTCATTATTATCTAACTTTTGTGAGTATTGCTATTATGGTATCCTCTAAATCAAATGAATTAAGGAATAAATCCTTAGTAAAGTATGGGATGATCAAAACTAGATCTTGAGTAATGGAATTTTTGATATCTTAAAAAATGTCTCTTGGATTTAACTGTCCATTCTATTTTATCATCTTACTTCAACATGGTATTTAGTGGCTTGAAAATATATTTAAATCCAAAAATAAATTTCCTCACAAAGTTTATCCTTCCAAAGAAAGACTTCAATTCCTTTCTAATGTTAGGATATGTTAAGTTGGAAATGGCCTATATTTTTTTGGGTTAATGGAAATACCATATTTGTTAATTACATGGCATAATAATTTTCATTCAGTTTTTCCAAACATGAAATTATTTGGATTAAGTGATACTCCATATCTCATACATTTTTCAAATACTTTAAGATGATCTGTATGATCATATCTATTATTTAAAAACACTAAAAGATCACCCATGTAGATGATGATTCACTTAAGAACAAGTCCTTGAAAGTAAAAAACCATGGCTCATTGGAAGCTTGTTCCTACATTAATTAGAAAAAAGGCATCCTTTTATATACCAAAGTTCTCCACTTGGTGGTGAAGGTAGTCTTTGTTCTATCCTTTTAATTATACTAACACTTGATTATAGCTTGATAATCTATCTAGGAATGACATAATCTTAGATCCAATAACTAGGTAGATTACCTCATCCAAGGAGGTTAAAGGATAGTTATCCTTTTATGATGCTCAATTCATGTTTATGAAGTTGACACAACTTGATTTATCCATTCTTTTTCCTAAGAAGCACTAGGTTAGATACCCAAGTGGAATGATTTATTGGAAAGACAATATTATTGTCCAATAGCTTATGTACTTTTATCTGAATGAAGGGATCAAAAATTATATTTAATAGCCTCTATTACTTCATGAATGCTTTGTGTTCTAGATTTAGTGGGATAGTATGTGTGATGACTCTAGGGTCAAACACCTTAAGATCTTCATATGTCCAAGCTATCACATTTGTGTATTCTATTAGCAAACCCTTCAATTTTTTTTCTCACCTTCAATGAAACTCAGGATAATGTTTAATACTAAGGGCATTGATCATACCCCAAATTTTCTTTGATGAAATCGTATTTAGTCACATTAGACTAATTATAATTTTGATTTTATGGATTCATGTAAAAATATCATTATAATGATACCATTCCTATGGTATGTAGTTATCTTTAATATTTAAGATGTCATCTTCTCCTAATTATTTTATATTCATAGGTTTAACATCATTTTCATATATTATTTGGGATTTATAGGCTCCAAAAATATTCATAAATTATATGATTCAATGATCATCATTAAATACTTAGAATTTATCCACATTGTCTAGTATACAGGGGTAAGGAATGATCTCTAAAGACAATTTCTACATCTTATACTTTTTGAGAGGTTACAAGTTGGTAGATGAATCCACTAGTCAATCTGCTATATGGTTTTCTTCTCTTGGAACATATTTGATGTAAAATGGATCAAAGGAATCAATCAATTACCATGATATATGTTTTTATTTCTTTAAGTAAACAAGATTGCATTGATAATTCTTTCTAATCTAGATAAAAACAAACTATGAATCTCTAATTATCCATAACTATTTGAAATTATGTTTTAATATGAACTACAAGGCTAGGGTCAGAGATTCATACTCAACTTAATTGTCGGTGCTAGAAAATTGTAACCTATATGTAGCCATATATTGCTTCCTATCTAGCTTGGTCAAAGTTATTAAAATTCTATAAACTTAATATAAATCCATATAAAGGGAGAGTCTATAACTATTAATGACCTTCAAATTCTTGTTTATGAGGTTATTACTTTGTGGTGAATGTGTATACACCTACATGTGAGGATGAAAAGTCCACTTTTTCATTCTTAGCATTGTATTTTATGATCAAATAATTTATACTTAGTTCTTAATCTACTCAGATATAATTGGTTACCCCCTTCCAAGGAAACCACATATGTGATAATTATTTTTCCATATATCCATTTAGTGTCTTAGACTAATCACAACTCAAAAATAAGATAAGGATTTGATAATGTCAATGACTAGAATGTTTATGTATTAATGTAAATGTAACTCAAAGTAAATTTTGATGTATACATTTGTAAACTCCCCAACATATAGGATAGAGGGATTATCTAGATGTACGACCACTCTTTTAGATTTATCTGTGGTCAACCCCAATTTCTTGCATATAACTATGGACATCACATTGGCTAAGGCACCTAAGTCAACCAAATAGTTATGCACATTTTTACTAAACATTCTAACAGTTAATATAAAAAGTGGTACATCAAATTTTTCCTTAGAAACAACCACATTGGTGTGAGTAGATTTTGACTTATCAGTGGATGGTATTCTAGTCAATGATTTTTAAAAAAACTCTCTTTATTTAGTGATTTGAGCTGACTCATGAAGATTAATATTTACCTTGAACTTCCTCATATCTTTGAATATATTATACCTTCTTTTATTTTAGGTTCCTACACTTTGTGGCTAATCATTCCCTTTTGGAGGGGGTAGATTATTATTCACTTTAGGATCTGGAGTAGTAACACTATTGTTTGTGGGTGTTAAAGTGGTATCAATTTACTTAATCCTCAAGTTGTAATTATTCTATTGAAACTAATAAAGGCATGTATTTCTTATTTATTATCTTTAGGTTCATTCTCATATTCTACTAGGAATGGAAATTCATATGTTTCAAAGACCATTATTGTGTTGGAAGGACCTAGAGAAGTAGAAGAAGATGACTATTGATAATGTATAGATATTTTTTATTTGTACATTTCCTTTTGGAAGATGTCAAAAGAGGTGAAAAACTCTATACAAACTAACTCATCATGTTGTTCTATATGGAATCGACACTAATTAGGTAGAGCTACTTCCATGATGTTTATATTAGGCACTTTGTTAGGAGGCTATTATTCTATTTTGTTACCAAATATATTGAAAGGCCTATTGTACCTCTGATATGCAAAATTATTATTGGTATTCTACCCCATTTTGTTTCCCATTCACTTTTGCATGATTAATAACTCATTTCTTAGATTTTCACCATTCTTTAGATAACATCCATTTATGATTTTGTAGAATCAAAAGCAATACCATGTCTAGTAGTAGTATTAACTAGTATCAAAGACTAAATATAATTTTTTTGACTAGATGCCAATACATGATTGTTTAAGAAGCTAAGATGTTGGTTAGGTGGAACATGGGATAAAGGTGTATACACAAAATATTTTCAAATTTTATCAAATACTAATGATTTATATCTTGCAAGAACCAATAAAGACTTAATCTCTTTAAGTATATGCCCTGAGGGGTGTACCAAGAAAGGGGTGGGCATACCATTAGTGCTTCACAGGATTGTTGTCCCTTATTGCCACTTATTACCAATCCAACCAGCTCCTAAAAACCATTACTCCTCATTTGCACACTTTTATAGTATTTTCCCACCTTTCATCCCTATTTTCCTCACCTAAAGTCCCTTTTAATAGTCTGTTATACTAGGTCAACTAGGTCGACCATGTACCATATTGGGTCAAATTCATTTAGGGTCTAGGTCAGCTCTTCACCAACCTAGCCTGTGACCTAGTGAATTTTTGACCATAATTGTACTAGGTCAATTGGGTCAACCCTATCAGCCAAAACTTTGAGAAGGGCTTAGGATTAAATTTACCTATATATAAGATCATTTTATCATTATTTACATAATGAACAAGAGATATTATTCACTTGTACTTCTTTACAATCTTCTCTTCCAACAATTTACTTGAGGAGTCTTAGCTTAGGTTTTCTACTTGGAGAATCTAGTCTTGTGGAGAAGTCTTGGATGTTTTATCTTTTCTTAGTGATTATTAAAAACCAAAATAACCTCTTAAAAATCCCCTTTGGCCAAAGGAGAGATTGAGTTTTGACATGTTCATCTTTTAGGTAAGTATTATATAACTTTTCTCCTCTCTTTAGTAGATATAAGTAGCAAAAGTTTTGACTTCAAATAATATTACTCTTCTCTTTTCATGTATTAGGGTCTTACTCATACATAGATTAATTGAGATTCTCCTATGCATGTTTTTTTATTTGCTAACCCCCATATTATGCCACAAGCTTTAGTGAACACTAAATTATATTTCTTTACTTTACTTATTATTAGTTTAGTGAGATATGAAAATAGAGAACCTACCTAGCGTTATTGCATGATTGTGCTTGACTGGGGGCTTTGGAACCCTCCCTAGCATTATGTATTATGATAAATGATCCTCTAATTGGGTCTAGTATATTCCCATATTGGTCATGTTCTTGATTATCTAATGTATCCCCAATTGGAAGTGTATGGTATGATCTATCTTCTTTGAGTTAGGATTGATTTATAGACATGATGCATTTTTTATTGCATACATTCTAGTGAACCTGACATGAATCTAACCCTTGAAGGTTTTATCTCACATTTTTCATTATGTTATAATTTTATTTCTCTATATTTTTGATACTAAGTCGATAGTGTTGGTATATTTATAACTTTTGTGAATATTTTTAACACATATTCACATCAATATGACTCTATTCTATTTGTGTAGGTTTTTCATCAGGTATAGGATACTAGGTCAACTCTATCAACACAATACACTTTTAGACTTCTAGACATACTAATAGGTCAACCCTGTTCACATAATAAAATTCAAAAATTCCATAAAACATGAGGTTGACATTGTTGATATAGTATATTTTATAGGTTTTAGCAAATAGGAAACTGTAAAAACTAGAACCTAGTCAACCTAGTTTGTAGAATTTATAAGTATAAATCAAGGTAATTCAATAGTAATATCACTTTTTTGACATCCTAAAACCCACCAATGTTTATTTATATCCTTCTCTATCATTTTTTTTATTCATTACAATTCTAATTTTCTCATTTTGTAGTCTTTAAAACTATCCCTATATAAGAAACTAGGTCCACTCTATCGACCTAGTTCTATATTATGTCTTCTATTTGTAAAACTAGGTTGACACTATCAATGTATTTATTTTTTAGACCCTTGATTTAGTAGTATAGTAGTGACATTATCGACTCTATTCTATAATCTCTACATACACTATCATCTGATTTGACATTGTACTATGTTTCAAAGTTGAAATTAAAACTTATATACTAGTCATTAGCCCACACTTTGATTTTTAGTTACTTGCATGCATAGAATATATCATATAGTATAATTAGGTGGTTTTTACATATAATATTTAGTTTCACTATTTTTCTCTTTTATGCTCACACTACTAAATCACATAATCTTAAAATGTATTTAAATAATTATCTACCCAAGGCCTACCTACTTAGATTTCATCACCAAGGGGGAAGATGACTTGGATTTTTGGACAAGTATAAACACATAATTAATGGTATATATTATAAAATCACCTGACACTCTTATCATTGTGGTGTGTGAAGTAAGGGGGTAGGCCCTAATACCAAGCTAGTACCACAGTCAACATAAATTCCTTTCAGCCTAAACATCCTAAAATCATCCATAGATTTCTTTCTTGTTCCTTGCTTATAGCCAACTTCCATATCACATCTTCAAATAATACTCTAATAATCTATTAACATTTAGGATGACCAATTAGTTACCATTTACTTTCCAAGTTGATTGTTTGCTCTTTTAATTATATGTTGTATTACAAAAACTTACACTAGCCAGTGTTGGTACAAGGTTTTGTGTTGTGTGCCTCAATTGGATCATCCTCATTGACCTAGGATACATAACTAGGTCAAACTTATCAACTCTAAATATTTTAATACCTACTTTTTGCCTAGGTTATAGAAATAGGTTGACCCATTTGACCCTATATTCCTATTTTCTCAAATTTTAGACCCTATTTTCTATACTAGGTTGACCCAATCGACTCTATAGTTTTCTTTATTTCCCCATTTATCTGACTTAGTTCTCTATTTCTCTTCTTTATCATTTTTTTCATTTCTCTCAAATCATCATGAAGTCCCCAATCATAATCTTCTTAGACAACCTAAATCCACTTAGATACTATATGGAATATTCATTTCTCCCTCTCTTTTCTTCCCAAGAGCACTATCACTCTTGGAGCATCTCTCCCCTCCTTCATCCTTAACTTGTAACATGGTGAAAATGGCACCTAAATATGAATTTTATGGGTCTAACCCTTTCTATACCTATCAAGACATGGATATCTTCAATGTCTTCAAATTAATGTGGGAGAAATTGATACAAGTTTAATCAATAATCCCACTAATAATCCATATTTTAATAACCTTCCCCCTAATACCAATTCAGAAAGTATTCCTACCAACACCAACCAACCTATTGATAAAAATCATCTTCTTTCACAATTCATACATCAAATGAATATAATGCAAACTTTTAACACCTCTCAAATGATGCAACTCTAGCATCATTTGATTAATATATTTAATCAACCTCAGACTATCCATCTTCAAAGTAATCCCAATTATAATCCTTCACCTCTTAGAGATGCCTTAGAAAATGTTATTACTCAACCCATAATTAATAACAAGATGCTTCAAACTATTCAAAATGAGCCTTTGGATCCCTTCAATTTTTCCATTGATATTGGTAACATATCTCCAACTATCAACTATGATGGGACTAAAGACACAACATTTCTCAAAGCCTTTGGAAATCTTTACAAAGAGTAGATCCAAAATAATACCTTCACCACAACTAAACTCTTTGTCAAAACCTTCACTATAAATGTATTAGAATGGTACAACCAAATTTTACAACATTCTATTTCGTAATTAAAATATTTGGTCAATCCTTTAGTTAAATAGTTTCAACACAATGGTCTTCCTAAAAATTGTGTTAGCCACTTCATCAATACTGAGTAATCTCCCATTGAATCAACTCATGACTTTATCAAAAGATGGAATTAATTGGCCCATAAAACCAACCATAACATGACTAATGATAAATTTTTCAAACTCCTTATAACTTCTTTGACTCCTCTTCAATATAAGATTGGAAATTTTGCTCCCCAAACACTTAATGAAGCTCTTGACCAAGCTAAATGTCAAAAATTTCTCATAAAGCAATTCAAACCTAATCCTAAACTTCTTAAATGATATTTTAAAACATATACTAATGTTATCACTGGTAATGCTCCTCAACCAAAACCAAGAGTTTCCAATGCTGACATACCTTCATCTTCTCACACACCACTCTCAATGCAGTAAATGAAACAATTTTTACCACCCTCTAAACCTTTCACCTATCATAAAATCCTCCTATGTGGTATAACCCTAATAAAATTTGTTGGTTCCATGTTGACATTGGTCTAGGGTAAATTTTAGTGGTGAATATTTGTTAATTCATGAATATTCATTTTTTGGTAAATTGTATTTGGCAATTTTTTGGGAGTAGTACATATGACACATTCACCTAAATTTTTGGTATGTAAATTTTTTTAGGGGTAAGCTCATCAATAATTTATAATAATTATGGGATAATACATATTATTCATCTTATATATATATATATATATATATATATATATATATATATATATATATATATATATATATATATATATATATATATATATATATATATATATATATATATATATATATATATATATATATATATATGGGTTACCATCCAAGTCTCATTCTTTACCTCATTACCATGTTGAATATTGAGGCTGCCCAATAGATAAGTTATGGGATAAATAAAAATGAGTTTCAAAAACTTTATTAAACCTTAATATTATTTCATATTTGAATTCATATTTAATATATATGTAATTTAAAAATAATAATCATCTTAATCTAAGTCTATAGACAGAATTTATGCCCTTAAAAAGTTAGCATTTGGTGTCACCCAACTATATTATGGTGATGTTTACATCATGATGCTATCGATCGATAGTGTGTTATCACTTAGAAACATGCTATCACTCAACATCATTCTACTACTTGGCATCATTTTATCACTCAGCAACATGTTCTCACCTGGTGGCATGCTACGATGTAATTGAGCAACTTCTAGAGGCCATAACTTTTGTATACATAATCGGTTTGAGATGATTTTTTTTGAAATTTTATAGATTTTAAAAAGGAATAAAATTTTTATAATTATTCTAAGTGACAGTGTTGTCATGTGACATAGTTATTTTAGGTGACATAGTGTCGTTGTGTAATGACATGATGTGATGTAACTAAGCACCAAATTTTAGAAGTTGTAACTTTTTGCATACAAAAATCAGTTTGAGATGATTCTTTTTAAGAATTATATAGATTTTAAAGAGGAATATAAATTTTGGCATGTTGTCACATGAAATAGTGCAATTATGCAACATATTTCCATTGCATGACATAGTGTTGTCATTCAATAACATGATGCAATGTAACTAAACACCAACTTTGGAGACCATAACTTTTGCATACATACACAGTTTGAGTTGATTTTTTTTTTTTAAATTGCATATCTCTTTTATAGGAATCCAAATATGTAATAATATTAAAGTTTAGGAAATTTTTAATATTATTTTTAAATTTATCATATAACCTATATGTTTTAACTATGTAGATGAATGACTATATAAAAAACTTAAGAAGGCATTTTTTATTGAGATTTTAATATTTACCAAGGATATGAATTATATTAGCCTAAATAAACCTAAGGGGGTTTCTAATATGGTCTCTTAAAATGAACCCTGCATTGGTCACACTCATGAATCTTGTATAGGGCTCACTAAATTTTTTGGTCTCCTATATGTTTGATGATTCATTTAATCATGAAGCCATGATCAAATTTCATCATCAAGAGTATGTTACTACTTCTAAAAAATGAAAATCTTCTAAAGCTTCTACCTTGAATAACCAAAAATATTTTTTTTATATTAATCAACAAACTACCAAGTATGTTTTTCCATTGATGCTAATTATGACCAATATTATAACAATTCTCAATATGTTAACACTAATAAGGTCAATTATCATAAAAATTTGGTTCACAAAGATCCTGTTACCAAACCTAAGAATCCATATTTAGAAGAATAAACTTATCAAAGATACTATAACCACTAATCTCATTTTGTAAGTTCTTGAGGAACAACTTCCTCTTTTTGAACCTCCAACCACTTCTTTTCCTTTAAAATATATTTTACCTCCTAAACATTATGTTAGTTCTTCTTCTAAATCTCATTGGAACTTTCTTGAAGAACTTAACTCTATGCCTTTCAATATTCCACTTATTGAGTTGGTTCTACACTTCCCCATATCATCACAAGTTCTTTATGAAATAATTATAATAAAGGAAAGATCCATCCTCTATAGATGAATAACCACCTTCTATTGAACCTCAACCTACCAACATGCATACCATCAAAACCATGTGTCTTTATTCTAAGCCTTTTATTGAATTTCTTAAATAAGACATGATCAATGATGAAATTATTTTTCCTACTGATGACCCACCACTTTTTATTAAAATAACCATTAATAATACCCTTATTCATAAAGTTCTAGTTGATGAAGGTTCTTTTATTAATGTGACATCTATGTGGCTTATCCAACAAGCTAGTTATAACAAGGATCATCTCCAAAAAACTAGTCTCACCTATCATAGTTTTGATAAGACTAATCAAAAGCCACTTGGTTACATTCAAGGTTCATTTTAAGAGCCCATGTCAAAAACTCCCTTAGGTTTATTTAGGTGAATTAGATTCATATCCTTGGTGAATCTGAGTGTGTTTTCAGGGGGGAAATCACCTTGTTTATTTTTTATACAACCACCCAAAAAAAAATTTCCAAGTGACGTGCTATTATCCTTCTATTAATCAACACTATGTTTCCATATAGTAACATGTTACTCGGGTGATAGTGACATGTTGTCACTCAATACCATGTTGTTGAGTAGTGTCATGTTGTTAAGTGGTAGTATGTTGTTATGTGGTACCATGATATTAGGTGGATACATAGTGTTGAGTGGAAGCATAATACTATTTCCCAACACTATACTAACCA
Organism: Torreya grandis; assembly: GCA_037957365.1. Classification (NCBI taxonomy): domain Eukaryota; kingdom Viridiplantae; phylum Streptophyta; class Pinopsida; order Cupressales; family Taxaceae; genus Torreya; species Torreya grandis. The sequence goes on along the minus strand of JARHVA010003625.1, from coordinate 13,355 downwards.
CCTAGTACCATGGTTTTGCATGACATCATGCTACCATTTGGTAGCATGGTGTTACATGGGAATATGTTATCACCTAGTAGCATGCTAGTGCTCAATAACATGTTTGTTATGTAGTAGCATGGTTTAGGGTAGAAAAATGATACCACATGATAGTATGATGTCAAGTATTAGCATGCTATCAGGTGGTAACATGATCCCATGCAATGCCATATTGTTAAGTGGTAGAATAATTCTATATAGCACAATGGTAGTAGGTGGTGGCATGTTGTTGAGTGATAGTGATATGATTAAAATTGACATTATTTATCAACTTGGCACCTTGTTTTTACTTGGCATGATGCTCAATATGATCAGGTGTCAATTTTATCAAGTGGTATAAAGTAGTTAGGTAACAAAATTTGGTGGGGTGGTACAATGCTATCAAGAAACAAAACTCAAGCAACCTCAAGGATCGAGATCTTGGCAATGTGGTAAAGAAAGATAATTTGGTGGTAACCCTTGTGAATATATTTACTATATATAGAAGGTGAATTACATGGATAAACCCATAATTATTGTAAAGGATTGGTGAGTTGACCCCTAAAAAATATATATCCTAGAATTTTAGGTAAATGGGCCCTATGTATTTCTCCCCAAAAATTACAAAATTCAATTTCCCAAAATCTAAATATTTTTGAATTAACAAATATTTTCCACTAGAATTTACCTTGGTTGCATTTGGATTCCACTAATAATTGGACCCTAAAACCATTTAAAACTAATCTTATGGTAGTGTTATCCTTCCACTCAGCATTATGTAGCCACTCAACACCTTGTTATTTCTTGGCATGATGCTCAATATGATTGAGTGTTATTTATATCAAGTAGCAAAAAGTAGTCAAGCAAAATAATGTGGTTTGGTGGCATAGTGCTATCAGGTGACAAAACTTGGGAAATGTCAAGGCTTAAGATCTTGGCAATATGGTAAAGAAAGATACTTCAATGGTAACCCCTGTGAACATATGCACTATATATATATAAGGTGAATTATATGGGTAAAACCCATAATTATTGTAAAGGATTGGTGAGTTGACCCTTAAAAAAATTATATCCCAAAATTTTAGGTGAATGGGGACCCTATGTACTACTCCCAAAAATTACCAGATTCAATTTCCCAAAATCTAAATATTCATGAATTAATGAATATTCACCACTAAAATTTACCTTGGTTGTATTTAGCTTCCACTAAAAATTGGACCAAAGACCATTCAAACTAAGTTTATGGTCCCTTGATTTATCTTTATCTTAAAATATACTCCTTGGTCACCCATGGACTCATAGAATTAGGACCATTTATTCTTCTAGTAGCCAATGCATTAAATTATTACATAATGGAAAATTATATAAGCATGTGCTTGATCCCAACCCTTGAAATATTCAAATTCCTAATCCAAAATCTTAGTATCATATTCCTACCATTCCTAAGATCAATAATGCTCCTTTACTTGAGTTTATCAATTTAAATCCTGATTTATAAGTCACTCTTACCAATTTTGATGATGATGAGCCTAATGATTTACAACATACTTATAATATTACCAAGACACTTCCCTACATTTCAGAGTGGATTCCTCCTTTATTACCTCAGGACTATACTATTCCTCTTATCGATGAGATCACTAATTTTCTTCCTCTATGTAATGCTCAAGAGCCTTCTTTACCTAAAGACACCTTCACTTATAATTAATTTGGAGTGGATAAATTATTTCAAGATCCTCTCATCATGTCTCCATATACATTTAGTAATATTGGTATTTTACCTTCTAAAACTCCCCTTGAACCTCAAGCATGTAAAATTTCTCCAAAATATGATGATAATTATGTTATGGTCCAAGCTCAATCTTGAGACTTGGATGTTTAACATTATAAAAAAAACCTTATATTGAATTCATGGTTTTAATAAGGATGTTCATATCATTTCAATAGATCATAAATTAGATCCCAAAGGTTATGTGCCTCCTACCAATTTTCCACTTCTTGATATTCCTTGGGTGGTAGATCAAATTATAACTTCCAAACCTATTAAAATTCTTGCATCTTCTTTACCACCTATAGATCCCATCATTGTATTCAATCCTTACATAATCACCAAAACCATTGACACACCAACCCCTTATGATACATCTACTTCTCCTACTCTCGAGATTACACTAGATGCCAAGGAAACTAATGTCTATCAGATACATTCTAAGTATGATCGCCATGTTAATGAGATTACATATCTTGAAGTAGATGTTGAGTATTATGGTCCTTTTCCCACATTTCCTAGTGACTATGCTATTCTTAAACTACTTCATGCCTGAGAACCTAAACATCTTTGGAAACATCATAAACTTGGGAACCAAAACCCTTTATTTCAACAACTTCATTTCTAGCATTGATCCTAAAGCTAATACAATCTCTTCTTTACCTAATGCACCATACCATTTCCAAGATGGAAATTCTATGTTTATCAAAGAAACCACACACCTTGAATATGGTACTCTTCCCTACCCTCGACCAACTAAAATTTATTGAAAACTCTCACCTACCAAATATGATAAATTCATCTTATTCTTTGATAAATATCATGAGATATATGGTTGGTCCTATAAGGACATGCATGATATTAACCCTATAATTATGGTGCATAACATCATTACTTATCCTTATGCTAAGCCTATATATCAAAAAGAGAGGAAATATCGATCTGAGGTTTCCACTTTATGTCATAATGAAATCATCAAACTTCTCAATGCTAAATTTATCAAACCAATGGACTATTTTGAATGGATTTTTAACATAGTTCCCATTCATAAAAGGTCACTATGGTCATTCAAATCTATATTCATTTCCATAATATTAATCTTGTTTATCCCAAGGACAACTTACCTTTACCTTTGATAGATACCATTGTTGATTCATAACTGGTTATGAAATGTTCTCTTATGGATGGATTGTCAAGATACTATCAGATTCACATTTCCCCTTAAGACCAACTTAAGACAACTTTAACCATGGAATAGGTCACTTATTCCTATGTCAAAATGCCCTTTAGCCTCAAAAATGTTGGATCCAATATATAATGATCAATGACTCACATCTTTCATGATCTTATCCACAAAACTATTGAAACCTATTTAGATGATCTTATTGCTAAATCCAAAAATTGTAAAACTCATCTCTCTATTCTTGCCATTATATTTGATCATCTTCTTAAATACCAAGTTAGACTAAATCCTTAAAAATGTGTCTTTGGTGTCACATCTAGACAATTGTTAGGATTCCTAGTCTCTTTCTATGGTATCAATGTTGACCCAACTAAAATTAATGCCATCATCAACATGCCCATTCCTTGATCCATTTCAAACATCACACTTATTTAGGTAAAATTGGGGAAATTAGATGATTCATCCTCGAAATGGCTTATCACATCCACTCCATAAATTCTCTTCTTAAGAAAGGTAATGCTTTAGAATGGTTGGGTACCTATCAAAAAGCCTTTGATAGCATAAAAGAATCATTTCTTTATCTACCTACACTTCATCCTCCTTTAAATGATCGACTCTTGATCTTATATACTTATTATTGACTAAATTTGAATTTTAGCTAAATTGGGTCAACCCATATATTATAAAACTTTTTATAAGGTTCCCATATGTCTTATGGGGTCTCATGTTGTTTTATATATCTCACCTATTCCTGCTCTAGCCTTGGTCTAAGTCCATCTTCCTTGTGCTTGTCTAGTCAATCAAAGTTAACTCTAGTCAACTCTACTCAAACATGGTTAGAGGCTAAAATTACCTTTAAAATATCTTAATATCATCATTTAGATGTTCTAAGGTATTTCTAACTCAAATGGTCCTTTACCATATCTTATATGAAAAAAGTGTCATTTTGTCATATTTTTAATTCATTAAATGACTTATATGAATGGATTATAAGGGAATATTTATCACCAAACAAGTTTCTAGTGTGAAGGATGTTATAATATGTTTGTAAGTGGTTATAGTAGGTTCAAGAAGCTGTTTCATGTAGAAAGAGGTAGTTTCTCCTTGAAAATAGGCCCTCAATGGCACTTGTACAGACTTGGGAAGTCTACCTTTAACTAAAAACATGGGAATGTACCTTTTCATCTCCCTAAGACATTTAAAATTCCTGTTGTGTATATATTTAATTAGATAAATAAAATTTTTCTTCCTTTTCTTCTTTCTTGCTTTCATAAGCCAAGAAAGGTCAACTTCAAATGCTTGGTATAGTCAGTACAAGTGGAGTTGGGAGGAATGATATTGGGGGTTGAAAGGAATCTGAGTCAATTTTATTTTCATGATAATAAGTTTTAGTTTCATCGCTTGTCCTTTATGAACAATCACTAAGAAGCCATGTAACTTTTTACGCTTCTTCATCCATGAGGGGTCTCCTTTTTGAGATAGTTTTAGAATAGTCTACTTTGGTTTGATGGATTTAATTAATCTATATGTTTCTTAGGAATTATCCAATATTTTTCCATGGTTATCTTGGTTTTATAAGTCTCAAGAGTTTAAGAAGCCTCTTCTAGGCTTGTTCTTGGTCTATTTTCAACTTCACTACTCTATACTTAAAAATATGCACCTTCAGGTGCTTTGAAGCAAGTTTTCCACATTAACATGAAGGAATGGAATGTTGTATCAGATGTTTTGAATATTTAAAATTCATTTTAAGTGGTTTTAAATCCTTTCCCTTGCATATTATTGTTCCTTCTATGCCTCTTCCTACATAACACAGTCAAAGCAGTCACCTATAGGCCTATGTTGATGTCATGGTGACATATAGGGAGGTGGAAGGGTAATCCAATTTCTCAAAATTTATAAATATGTAGTGACATGCCCAAGGGAGGTGCATAAGGTTCACATTCATAAAGGTTTCATCTTGTTCACTATGGTGCACTAGACCTCCATCTACATGTGGCCTAAACTGGAGTATGAGATAGTCATTTGAATGTTGAAGTGAGATAAGACCTCACTTGGAACCCTTACATGATGAAATTATCCATGTGAGACCCATCCAAGATTTAATAGGGTAAATTTAAAATTGAAAACACCTCCACAGGTATTTACTATGATTTTAGGCCTGTCTACCCAAAAAACACCAAACAGAGGTCTAGGATATTTTTGAATATAGCATATAACATGATGGAAATGTTTCTAAGACATCAAATTTGGTTTATATATATATATATATCATAGGCTAACACTTATGAAAAATATTGATGTCAAAAATTAAGATAATTTATGTTTTTAAGGCTCCCAACATGCTCATAAACACACTAAATTCCTATAATGATGTCTACAGGCTTGAGAAGTAAATAAGACCTTTTCACCCAAAAGGTAATCAGACTTTTATAACTAGTGTAAGTACCTTAAATGAGTAAAATAAAATTCATGAACTATAAGGAACCATGAATTTTTTTATGTTAAATTTTTATAACTCATGTACACCTATCAATTCATACATAGGGCTAATTTCACCTACATCAAGTAGGGTCCTAGAGAGAAAAGTGTCTGAGTCTAAAGATAGGCATTATTGGAACAGTCCACCAGGTGGACATCAAAGAGTAAAAACATTCAATGGCATGGCCTATTTTTCTTCATTGAGTAAAGATGAAGTGGATAGCTGCGTAAGTATCATAAAGAGGACCAGGCAACCCATGCTTAGGAGGAGACACTTGACATAATTAGAATGCCAATGTCCAGGCTGGTGATCAGCTCTAACATGGCCCCTTCATAGAATTTCCTCTGTCCAATGCATTGAATGAGGTATGGGCCATTTTATGGAGAAAATTGCTAAGTATTTCTTTTAGAAAGATATATTTTAATCTCTCTTTTTGTAGAAAGGAGATATCTATATTATTAGAAGTGAAAATCTACCCAAATTGAAAGGCATTCTTGAGACTTTGAGCTTAGACTGTTAATCATATTTTGTCATTTAGTTATAATGGGATATTTAAGTCAATTTAAATGAAAAATTAATCTTTTTACTTTAAAAAGTGTGTCAATAATTAATAAACACTATGATTTCATGCAAAAAGACCCCTGTATTCACCTATAGGTAGGGTTGTGAGTAGAATGCCCCAAATTAAATAGTGGCATGAGAAGGTTAATGCAAGGTGGAATTTTAAAGTTGAATAAGAAGGAATAATATTTAATAAACATTATTTTAGGATCAATTTAAATTAAATTTATCTTTATATATTCCAAAGAATTTCAAATCAACCCTGTTCTCACGTACAACATACCCCAAAAAGTGTCTCAGTTAGACAGGCAAGGACTCAGTCTTAGTGATAGAAGGTGCATTATTATGGTGAATGGAGATCAATATTGGTAATAATAGTAGATTAAAAACCTCAATTGGAATGTTATTATGGTAAATAAAACTTCATAGGTTGTATATAGGGGATAAATAAGGAAACCTATAGGCAGAGGTCTTACCAAGTAAATCACAGTCATGACATACAATAATTAGGCTTAGATATTATTGTATAGGAGATGTATAAATATGATAAAGGAAATTAAATTCAAATAAAATTATATTTTTGGATTATATATATACTTCCAACCATGTAAATAAATTAATGGAGAAGGTCCAAAACAAGAAAACATTATTGAGAGAAGAAACCTTGCACTTCTTGCCTCTCTAAAAGTCTACCTTGGATTCTACGTAGGTTGGGGGTTATTTTGGACTATTTATGAGATAAAAATTTGTAAAATTCATCCTTTGGATTTGTATAAGTCCATAAAATATCTAAATTTGATGAAGAAATAGGGTAATATGCCTCTTTTTTGTCTCATAGGCATGGCACTTTTCAGGTGCACAAACCCTACAAATATTGAGAAATAGGTAAGAACATGGATAAAAAGTCTGAGAGACCTTGAAAAATTATTATATGAGTTGAAATAAACATTAAGAAACATGAATAACCTTTCATTAGGGTTTGAAACTAGATAGGGTGGTCTAGGTAACTAGAGTTGCAGGTAGGGTTACTAGGCAAGGTGTAGGCCTAGCCTCAAATGAGAGACCACTCTTAGTTTTAACATTAGTGGATAATTATAATTATTTATATCATATTAATACAGGTAATTATGATGTTTTTAAATCTATCTTAAAGGTATGGATGTCTAATAAATAGGTTTGAACCACCAAGTTGTAGGTAGACACATTGGACAAGGTCTAAGCCTATTATCAAAAGGGGGTTAGTTTCAATTATAGATCTTGATGAGTTATTATGATATTTGAAACATGTTTATAGTATGTTTATATATGCTTTTGAGAAAATTAGTTTTTATAAAAACTCATCAAGAAGCCATTTTTTGTCTTGGAGATTCTCAAACCCTATAGAATGTACAAAAATGACATGAGTGGCTAGCTTGGAATGATTGGAAATTATCCACTGCTTTAAATGGGAGATAATAATGATTAGGGGATATAGGGAGGATCCATAAGAATATATTAGTGGAATTTATATAGAAATTCAATGTGGGATCTTCATAAACAAATGTTAAGACTAGATACCTCCAAAACCCTTAAAACCCCTCATTAAAGACTTAATTTGGGAAAGAAGGAAATTGAAGCATTAAAATTAAATATAAAGGACATGAAACTAAATTTAATATTTAGAGGACTATCTAGGGACCAAACACATATAATTGATCTATACCCTACCTATATGGATGAGATACAATATAACTTATTTTGATGGATTTTTTATGTTTTGTAGGTGAGGAGGAGTTTCAAAGGATGAAACCACCTTTTAAAAGAGATATTGGGACTTATTATATGTCTTAATGTCCATTTATTGAGATATATAATCTCCTAAGTGTGCCTACCATCTCTTTTATCTCAGCTAGTCTAGTAGGCAGATAGTGAACACTTTGTGAAAATGGTGAAAACTTCAATTGGGAAGATTTTTTATCTTTGTTTCATGAACCTAATGACATGGAAACTCTTGAAAAGTTTCATTCCTCATTTTTAATGGATCAAATTTCATAATTTTAAAGGTTTTGGGTACCAAGTGTGAGAGGTGCATGAGAAGGAGTTATTTATGATAGTCATGAATGATTTCTCATGGTCAAGGGAATAGGAATGATTAGGGGCTGATCTAATTAATGTGAAGGATTTTTGGTAAACCCTAACCTTCATATAAGTCATCATACCTAACCCTATTTATTTGAGGAGTTTTGTGAAGGCAAATAATGAAGGTAGTTTCATGTGTAAGAAAGAGAGAATCTACGTCACATATGGAGGAGTTAGCTAACTTAAGAGACATTTGTCCATATTTTCCTTGAAGGACATATCTCATACCTAATTATATGACTATTATAACTCCTTATTTATTTAAAAATTTCTTAGTGACTCTTGAAGTTCACTTTCTCTCTCTCTCTCTCTCTCTCTCCTCTCTCTCTCTCTCTCTCTCTCTCTCTCTCTCTCTCTCTCTCTCTCTCTCTATCTCTCTCTCCTCTCTCTCTCTCTCTCTCTCTCTCTCTCTCTCTCTCTCTCTCTCTCTCTCTCCTCTCTCTCTCTCTCTCTCTCTCTCTCTCTCTCTCTCTCTTCTCACAATTGCTATAAATATTGGCCTTTTTGGTTGTTGTATGAATCTCTCCACCTGGGTATGGTGAATCCCTACCAAATTTTTTTCCTTTAAATAATAAATAATGTTTTTTAACCTCATTCAATATTTCACTAAGTATATGTTATGGTTTTTAGTCTTATGCAAGTGTATTTTTCTTACCTTCACGTGTTACTCTTCCTAGTGCCTTATGTGGATTGAAATCTCTCTTTTGTAGGTCAACAAGAAGTGTCTGATATGGATTGTAGGTATAGTGAGTATCTTACTCATTATTATTTCTAGAATACCTATTTTCTAAGTCATCCTAGCCTAAACTCTCTGTAAGACCCCATGCTTAAAACATTGATGTAGAAGAGGAGTTTTTAATTGAATGAAGTATATGTGAGGGATTATTTTTGGTTTCAATTGCATTTTAAGTGATGTGAGTACACCATCTATTTATTGTATCACCTCCCCTAGATTATATATGTTTTGAATTATCCTTATCCATTTTCACCCCTAAAATTTAGTAGTAGTTTTGATCTCTAGTGGTATATCAAAGGAGCTAGCCCTAATATTGAGATCTACCTAAAATTGGGTCACCCATAGCCCTGAGGGTGGTTCCATTATTCCACTTGAAAGAGGAGAGAATTTTCATCTCCTCAAGGGGTTAAATTTCAAGTGATAATATTTTTTGGCATGCCCAGTGGGATAGTTGTTCTAAGAATTTGATGAGTTTTGGTGTTTTCCTTAAGATATCAGCCTCTTGAGGCAATTCCACTAAGCACCAATGGTGACTCCAAGCATAAATCTAATAGCTAAGAAATATAGGTACTCTATTTTAGTTTTTTTTCTTGTTCTATACACTTATCATGAGTGATTAATGGATTATTTTGATGTTGAGCTTGTCTTAACATAAGTTGGTGAGAGATATCCATGTTTGCCCATTCCCTCTCAATATGAAGAAGTCCTTAGCCAATCTTATAATGATTCCTATCAATCCTATGTTTCATATAATCATCCTTATCAAGCTTGTGCTTCACCTAATCCACCTAGTTCCTTTCTAACTCAATCCATTGAAAGTATCAAGAAGACTATCATTAGATAAACATTATATATGTTAGACCTTGATACTATAAATCGTCATGGTTTATCATCCCTAGTGATTGTATCAAGAGTGTGGGGGATGATTTGGAACAAGTCAATAAATAATAAATGCATATAGAGAGTTAATTGGCAAAAGCCTTACCAGTGAAATTCTTGATGTTTATGGTCTAATTTTCCACATAGAGGAGAGGTTGAAATATCATGAACTAACTCAATCTTGGCAGCTCAAATACACCCCACAATATCCTTAAAGTGTGTCCACTATGCCTATTCAAAATAATAATTCATTCCATGCTTCAAAATACCCCAAGTACTTCATGTATTCCCAAGATTTTTCCTTCTTGGAGGTCCATCCAAGAGAGTAGACAAAGGAAGAGGGATACCATTGTTGGAGAAGATTTTGAGAGAATAAGGTTGATGTTAGAGGCTCATCTTGATAAGGAGATTGAGTTAGCAAACCAACATCTAAAAAAATACATCATGGCAGTAGAAAATGAGGTCTCTACATGTGGAATTCATTCATTTGCATCTCATCCTTGTGAAGAGTCTTCTAAGTCTAGTTTCCCAAGATGGAAGGAAGTAGTGGTAACTTGTGGAAAGAAAGAAAAAGCATGTCTAAGTAGAGACGTTGGAAGTGAAGAGAATACTAAACCTACTCAACTCCCTCCCACCCTTCCTAAATAATCCTTGTATCCTTTCATCCCAAATTTATTTTACTCCCTTTCCTAATGAAGGTCCTATTTACCCTCAAGAAAATCTATTTCAAGAGAGCCTTACCAAAAAAATTAAGGAATTGGAACTCAAAAAAGATAATATCTCATCTTTCCTAGATAAGTTTGAAGTAAATGAAGCCATTAAACCCATCCTTTTACCTCCTCCAATTGACCTATTCTACCCTTGTTATACCACCTTCTATCTCAAAGGGGCCTATAGCATGGGGATCTAATGTAGATCAGATAAATGAAGAGAGATCAGATTCTCATGGAGAGGAACACAATACCCCTTAGAACCCTTCTTGGGATAAAGTTCTTGGTTTTAAGATGCCTATCATTGGTATCACTAAAAAGGAGAATGAGATGGAAATTTCTGATTGGGTTGAAGATGAAGAAGATCTAGCTTCTTGTGAGGAAACATCAGATTGTGATGATG
>JARHVA010003624.1:1895000-1905083 GCA_037957365.1 Torreya grandis | reverse complement strand
GGCTTAATGAAGGGTTATGATAAAATTTCAAGGTGTTTAACCTCATGTAATAATTTTAAAAGGAGAGTTATTTTTTTCAAGTTTTTTCATGAAGTTTTAGGTTTTAGTTTTATGGAAAATACATGAAAAGTTGTTTGGAGGTCTCTCAAGTGCTCAAAATGAAGGGTTCTCAACCTAAGAAGTATTTTGTTGTGTTCATAAACTCAAAAAAAATTTAATTGGAACTTGAGTAGTTAATTATAGATGGGGAAGGGCCATAGATAAAAATTATAGGCATTATTTTTTGGATTTAGGAGCTATGCTTTATGAATGATCATTAAGAGTGGAAACATGTTAAAACCCTCTTAGAACCCTAATAATGACTCGATGTTGAATAGGTTGATAAAAATTAGTTATTATGGATTTAATTGATCAATTAACATATTGTATCTTATATTTGACTCTTCCAAGGACCTGCAGGTGGTATTGGTTGGAAAGAGGAGAGAGAAAATGTTGAGTTATAGGCTTGTTTTTGAAGAAGTTACTATAGAATTCAAAATTTGAATTACAAATAGTAATAAAATGGATGGAGAAATAAGTTAGAGACTAATTTTTAATTTATAATAAGGTTTATTTATATTTTATATCCCTCAACTATGTTAAACCGATCATCCAAGTTAGCTAGTCACTAACAGGCCTAGTGGTGCAAATAATGAAAAACCTAGGCAATAATGAGAAGATGAATTGGAATGTGTTTTAATGATAGAATGATGAAACCAAGTGCATGGATATGTTAATAATAAAATTTAAGACATGTTAATGTTTGGTATAAGTTTTTTAGGTTAGTCAATATGGTGAAAATGTTGCTCATAAGCTAACTTATCTAGTTTAGATAAGACAATGAGATATAAGGTCATGAGATTGGTATAAAATACCAATATTTTACATTATATCATATGATATTTATATTTAAATATAGTTTATATATCCCATAGTACCATATTAATTCATCATAAGTCCTTTAAAATGTCCATACAAGTGTTGGAGGTCTAAGTCACCATGACTGTGTTTTGAGAGAATCTGGCAATTCTAAGTAAGTGAGTTGCATAGGTGTTCTTGAAGCCTTATATTCTAAGTGAAAGTGTCTAATTAATTTTTTTATGACCCTAAGGTCATTTATACTCTCTATATATACTTTTTTTTATCATATTTGAGTGGCTTAAGTGAGTATGAGCTTCATTATTTAAAGGCAAATTTTTGGTATACAAAGGCCTAATAGGATTGAGTACTAATGAGGGGTTTCGAGTAGTGATTTAATGTAAAATGTATTTTTGAGCATATTTTGGGTACATTATATTTTTATATTATATTTTCCTTCCATGTGTGTATTTTTAAAGTGTTTCAAGGAAGTAAAAGTGTAATGTGTGTCTAAAAAGGCCTAATAGGTCTCCATAAGACTTGAAATTGAAATGAGGCCTAATTAAGTCATGTAAGACAAAAAGGGACTAAAATATCATTAATTGATGTAAAATATGTCCTAATACCAGTTATATGTCTGAACTAAGAGGTTAAGGTTGTGTGGCTGACTAAGTGGCATATGAATGAGGAATGGTATATATACAAGGTAGTTTTAGACCTATTTAAGCAAACAAAGAGGTAGTGAATGAAATATAAGATTAAATAATATAAGGAGGTATTATATACCATAAAATTTTAATATATAAATTATCATGAAGATATCATAGGATTTTTGTGTATGAAAATCAAGGTTAAATGACCTAATCAGTCTTGAAGTGACCTAGTTGAGCGAAAAAGCCTAGAAGGTAGTTTGAGAGGGATAAGAGAGTGAAGAGATAAATAAGGTAATAATCATATATTATATGATAAAAAAGGTGATGAAATAAATCAGGTGGTTGATTTGGTGCTAAGTCATCTAGGGGGTTGGTTCCTCCTTGCAAGTGGGTGCTTGTTAAAGCTTAGTCAAGTGGGTGTTTGGCTAGTTGGGGTTGGTGTCCCATACAAAGTTGGTGTTTAAATAAATTTTGTTTTTATATTATAGGAATATATTCCATTTATATATATCAATGTTTTTTTATTCCCCTTGAGGGTTTACCACATATGTGATGTGTTATTATGTTTCATGCTTATGTGGATAGATGTTTATTCTTGCTAGATCTATATATTTGTTTGAATGGTTCATTATTGCTTAAGTGTAATTGTATGAAATTTTTTTAAAGATTGATTCAACCCCTCCATCAGTAATTATTCCTCTAAAAATTAGTATCATATCTTGGTCCTTTGAAGTAAGCCTAATAGCTTGAAGGTGATCCTAAGAAGCACAAACATGTCTAGTCGACAAACACAAGGAGGTTTCTTGAATAATAAGGCACCTCTCTTCAATGGGACTAACTATGCATTTTGGGGAATTATAATGAAGACCTAACTAATTTAATTGTTTTATGACATATGGTAATCTATTCTTGATGGTTTCAATTCACCTTCTACACCACCAATTGATGTAGTAGGTAAGAAGGTAAATGAGAACAACTCTAATGTAACGAATGCCATTCTATGTGGTCTTTTATAGGTAGAAATTGTAAAGGTCATGCATTGTGATAAAACCAAAAGGGATTTGGGAAAAGTTTTAAACCATTTATTAAGGAAACATAAAAGTAAATTTGGTAAAGTTATAGACTCACTGTAGGTAGTTTGAAAGTCTAAAAATGAAGGAGGATGAAAACATTCCATCTTATCTATTGAGAGTAGATGAAGTGATAATTGTCATTAGAGGTCTAGGAGATAAGATATATGAATCAATATTATTACAGAAGGTACTAATATCCCTAAATTCTAAGCTTGATTCAAAAGTGTCTATAGTAGATGAGATCAAAGATTGTAACACACTATAGATGGATGAGCTTCATGGCATCTTGACTGCCTATGAAATGAGAACAAGTGATGGAAGACCTTATAAAAAGGAAATTGTATTAAAATTTGAAAAGAATTCACAAGGTAAGAAATCCAAGGATGATGATACAAACATTGATGATGATAAGATAGAAGCCATACTTGTTAGAAAACTAAGAAGAGGTTTAGGTAACTATAGGGGAAAATTACCATTCAAATGCTTTAATTGTGTTAAGATTGGTCACTTTGCATGTAAGTGTCCTAATGAGGGCAAGATTGAGCATAATGAATAAAATTATGAACATCATGGTGATGATAAGGTCTATAATCTTGACAAAAGTAAGAAAATTTTTAGGAAGTATGAAGGAAAAAAGGGTCATTCAAGAATAAGATAAGTTTCTATACCAAAGAAGATAATAAATCATATAATGTAAGTGACACAAGTACATCAAATAATGATGATGATAGTAATAAGCATGAAAATAATGAAAAATTATTTATGGGTATAAAAATAGACAATGAGGGTTGCTCAAAAGGAAAAAGGCCATATAGATGATGAAGAATCAGATGAAGAGGTTGAAGTGAACCTTGAGGTAGAATTGGTGGGTGATATAGAAGATTTGAAGTTCCAAAAAAGGAAGAATTAAAAACTAAGATCATTGGGTAAGAGTTATAAGGATCAAATAAATATTTTTGAAGAGAGACCAAGCATCAACACCAATTAAAATTAGGAGATCATCAAATATCTAGAATCTCAGATTGAAATTGTCACTACAAATCTTAAGAACAAGGAAGAAGAATATATCAATTTTAAAATAGAAATGGAGTCTTTGAAGGCAAAACTAGATTAGACATTAGTCAAGTTGAAGACACATAAGAGATTTGGGAAGAGTACTAAATTTCTTGGTAATATTTTGAGTATCAAAGGTCTCTACATGATAAGACAAGTCTTGGGTTCAAATAAGACCAAAAGGAGAATAAGAAGAGTCAGACCTCAAAGACATAGGTATAAAATCTCAAATTTGAGACTCATATTAATCATCAACAAGTCAAGAACACTAACATGAGGAGACAAATCTAGCATCCCAATGAAATAATGTATTTCAATTATTTCAATGTTTATTGGTTTTCTTGTCATAACTTTGGTGATAGAGAAAGATATTGTAGAATGTTCTCAAGGAATGAGTTATCATGGGACCATGGGAAAAGGAGTGATAAATCAATAGGTATGTAAAAAAATGTTATTTTCTATAGTTGTCACAATATGAGACACATTTAAAAATTATATCTTAATAGACTTAGGAGTCCATCAAGACTTAACAAGGTATATGAAATTCTTAAGAGTGCATGAAAAGGGTCAAACATTGGTAGAAGCCAAAGAAATTCAAGAATGATCATATTGAGCCTAATGGTCAAGATGGATTATTTACTAAGATAGAGCAAGGATAAAACATGAAGGAATGTCAAGAATACTTGTTATCTACATGTGTTGACAAGGTAGTCAAAGAGAATAATAAGGATGACAAGGTAGATGAGTTATATTATTTAGTCAAGCCTAAGTATATTCTAAGGAGGGACTATCAGTCTCAGGATTGTAAGATAGATAAGGAAAGTGGTTTGGAGATATGGGAATACTCTAAGTTCATTAAGTTTTGAGATCCCTATGGAAAGGGGTGACTCCATTATGCCTCCTTGAAACACTCTTCTATATATATAAGCATGAGGTTGTAGTCAAATAATGACTCATCTTGAGAGGATTTCAAGTTGTCTATGTTTCAAGAAATAAGTTGATTTCTTTGTAGCTTGTATGTATATGAAAAAGTGAAAGGAGCCATGGCATTGATTTTGGAGCTTAGTTCATAAGGAGTCATGATATGTAATACAAGTTTGAGCACATGATTATGTCTGGAGATATATGTAATATGGATTGGTCTATAAGATTAATATGACCATAAAGATAAGTTGAATGTTGTTGATAGAGCTGGAAGTGTGATGAAAGCCTATGTATCTGATTAGTATAGTTATGTGAATCTTAATGACTCATATGATTAGCATAATCTATGAGGACAAAGGAGGAGTATGTTTATATAATTCTTCATAGACTCTATGATCCTATTACCAAAAGGGGAAAAGAGCTTAGAAAGAGAAAATTCATAATTATTTCCATCTTGTGACTCAAGAGGAGAATATGGAGTTAGGGGGAGATTTGTAACTCTATGTTGTGAAGTTTCAAGATAATGATAAGAAACATGATTTATTGAGGTATAGTTCATATGTTTCATAAGATGTGTACAATAACTAGTATGAGCTTAAGGTGAGTTTTGTCAACATTTCTCTATGTTCATTGAAATTTAGGTCCAAGGATCAAATGGGAGTTTGTATAAGATCCTTTGTCATTCATGTCAAAAGGGGGAGAATGAGCAAATCGGAAAAGTATCATTTTTAAGTAATTTCATTTGTGTAGTGTGTTTTCCATCAATGACAAAGGGGGAGTTTGTTGTCATGTTGTTATCATTGATGTTAAAAGGGTGCATCATGTAAAGTCATAATGGTCATTGATGTCATATATGTATCATGTCAAGATTATACTATCAAGGTTGATGTCAAAGGTGACTAAGGATAGATGGTATTATGTGGTATTCTAAGGCACATAAGAGTGTTGTATTGATGAGAATTTTCATAAGTGAACATGGAAGGTATAGTTCATGGAAGATGTTTTAAGATAACCAATGTCTACATAAGAAGCCATGTGACAAGATGAAATAGAGAATTTGAAGGAAAGAGTTAATTTGAAGGCAAGAAAGAATTTTAATGAAAGATAGAATTTTAAGGTAATAGATAAATTGAAGGAAAATAATGTTTTAGGGTTACATGAAGGCACAATTTAAGGTGTCAAAGGTGTTCAGGTACATGGAAGAAAGATGTCTAATCATATGAATCTTGATCATATAGTTTTTGGTTTGTATGAGGCTATGAATGATTGCTATCATCAGAAAGAGTATTAAAGAAATTATGTGAGTGTGTTATGAGTGTTCTTATGTTAAATTGAGTGATATCATTGAGATAAGTATGTTTGAGCATAGCTAAGGTGTCTTGTGAAGCCTAGTATAGACCTTATGAGAAGGTATGTGTAGGTAGCATGGTGAAGTGAGTGAGATAAAGTGCATGTTAAGTTTTTTTTTAATTTTATGGACTTGTGATTTAGGTTTATAAGCCTTAAAAAGTGTTATAAGGTTGGTATTTAAGGGTAAGGCATTTTGTCTTGGTCTGTATTTGGACCCTACCTAGCCTAATGAGGTATCATGATCTGTTGTCAAGGCATGTGAAGGATATATGGTAGTTTTTAATTATGAGATATGTTTTATGGAATGAAAGTGAGATTTTGAGCATGACAATGAGGTTTCGAGAGCATAGAAAGAGGCATGAAGGTTAGTTCAAGGCCTAGTAAGGTATGAAGACTATGATGAAGAGAGAGTATGGCCTAATAAAGGGTTATGATCATATTTCAATGTGTTTGAGATCATGTAAGAATTTATAGAGGTGAGGTGTGTTTTTTCATGAAGTTTGAGGTTTTAATTTTAAGGACAAGGCATGGAAAATATTTTAGAGGTCTCTTGAGTACTCAGAATGAAGGGTTATCAGCATGAATTTTTTTTCTTATGCTCATCATCTCATAAAAAACTTTCATTAGAACTTAAGTAGTTCATGGTAGATGGGTAATGGTCCTAGATTAAAATTATAGGCATTAGTTTTCGGATTGAGGGGTTATGATTTATGAATGGTCATTAAGACTAGAAATAAGTTTAAACCCTCTTAGAACCTTATTAAGGTTCTAATGTTGAATATGTTGATAAAAAGTTCTCAAGATAGATTTAATTTCTTAGGTAAAATATTTTATCTTGTATTAGACCCTCCCAAGTACCTTTGGGTGGTATTGGTTAGAGAGAGGAGAGAGAAAATGTTGAGTTACAAGCTTAATTTTAAAGAACTTACTATATAAGTCAAAATTTGCATTAGAAATAGTAATAAAATGGATGGAGGAAGAAGGAAGAGACTCATGTTTCATGTCCATTAAGGTTTATGGATAGGTTTTACCCCTAAATTATGCTAAATCAATCATCCAAGTTAGCTATTCATTAACATGCCTAGTGGTACAAATAGTGAAAAACTGAAGCAACAATGAGAAGATGAATTGGAATGTGTTTTCATGATATAATGATGAAAAAAAGTGAATAGAGACATTATTAATAAATTTTAAGACATGTTAATATTTGGTAAAAGTTTTAGAGGTTACTAAATATGGTGAAAAAGTTGCTCACAAGTTGACTTGTCTGGTTCAGATAAGATAGTGAGATATAAGATCACGAGATTTGTCTAAAAGATAAATAGTTTCCATTATAACATATGTTGTTTATATTTAATTATGTTATATACATCTCATAGTAACATACATATGCATCAAAAAATTATTGAAAATGTCCATACAAGTGTTGGAGGTCTAAGTCACCATGACTATGTTTTGAGGTAATCCGATAATTCTAAGTGAGTTGCAAATGTGTTCTTAAAGCCTTATATTCTGAATGGAAGTGTCTAATGAATTTAGTGATGACTTTGAGGTCATTTATACTCTATTTATATAATTTTTTCATCATATTTGAGTGGCTTAAGTGAGTTTAAGCTTCATTATTGAAAGGTTAATTTTTGGTATACACAGGCCTAATAGGACTAAGTACTAATGAGGGGTTTCAAGTAGTGATTTATTGTAAAATGTCTTTTTGAGCCCATTATTTTGGGTCTATTTTATTTTTATATGATATTTTCCTACCGTGTGTGGAGTTTTAAGGTGTTCCAAAGAAGGCAAAGTGTAACATGTGTTTAAGAAGGCCCAATAGGTCTCCATGAGACTTAAAAGTGAAATGAGGCATAATTGAGCCATGTCAAAATAGAAGGGAATAAAATAATATTTTTTTCATGTAAACAAGATTCAATAAGACATATTCTATGTCTATCCTAAGAGGTTAAGGTTGTGTGGCCAACTGAGTGGTATATGAATGAGAAATGGTATATATACAAGGTAGTTTTAGGCCTATTTAAGCAAGCAAAGAGGAAGCAAATGAAATATAAGATTAAATAACATAAGGAGGTATTTTATACCATCATAGGGGTGTATATAAACTATTATTAAGATATAATAGGATTTATGTGTATGAAAATAAAGGTCCTATGACCTAATCAGTCTTGAAGAGACCTAGTTGAGCAAAGAAGCTTAGAAGGCAGTTTGAGAGGGATAAGAGAGTGAAGAGATAAATAAGGTGTTAATAATATGGTATATGATTACCAAGGTGATAATAAGGTGATCAAAACAATTAGGTGGTTTGATTTGGTGCTAACTCATCTAGGGAGTTGGTGCCTCCTTGTAAGTGGGTGCTTGCTAAAACCTAGTCAATAGGGTGATTGGATAGTTGGGGTTAATTATCCATGTGGAGTTAGTGCTTCAATAAATTTGGTTTTTATATTATAGGACTATAGCCCATTTTAATATATTAGTGGTTTATTCCCCTTGAGGCTTCCCCATATATGTGATGTGTTCTTGTGTTTCATGCTTATGTGGATAGTTGCTTATACTTGCAATATCTATATGTTTATTTGAATGGTTCATGATTGCTTAAGTGTAATTGTATGAAAAGGTTTTGAATAATGATTCACCCACTACTCTTAGTCATTGTGACTCTAACAATTATGAATGGTCTAATGAATAATGTGTGTTAGAATGAAAAAAGAGTTCAAATAAAAATCATCTACTATCTCATGCTCTAAAAATGTGATAAGTGTCATAGAGGGCATTGAAGTATGGTAGGTACCAATGATTCCATTAAAAATATGATATTATTCTATATAGGAATGGTAAGAATTTGGTGGAGGGTGTGCATTATATGCATAATGCACTCCTGATGTATCTACTATCTCATTAGTTTTATGCATAGAAAAATCATCACTAAATATTTTAATTACTTTGCTTTCACTTAGTTGTGCCTTGGAAATATCTGTAAGTTTTCCCTCATCAATGATGTTTTCATATATCAAGTCTTGAATCTTGTGTCATAAATTGATGTAACTATTAGTAGTGTGCCTTGGTGTTCTATGAAAGTCATAAAAGACATTCTAGTCAAATCCCTTAGGAAGAGGCTTACTCAAATCAGCATATTTAATGGGAGGGAGAGATATGAGATTACATTCCAATAGAATCTTGAGGACCTTGTATGGATATTCTCTTAAGTTGGTAAACTAACTCCTTGGGGTAGTTGATAATATAGTATAATGAGTGAGTTTGAAAAATTGCATGAACTTTTTCTTTTTTATCATTCTATTATAGTAGTTTTAATTTTTTCCTTTAATTTAATTAACTTACTAAAAACTCAATGAAAATCATGGTTTATGATGAATACCTAGATATATGTATATGGTTGCACACTTATTGAATCTAACAATTTAAGGAACTTCTTTTTGGCTTGGAAGAATAACCTGCACATAAATAAACAACTTGGATGAAAATAGATTAATAGATAGATGAGTGATTTGCCTAGTTAGGAACCAGTCCTAGGAAGTTTTGAAATTCCTCAAGTGGATGCTAGTTTAATATTTTCATAATTAAGTGGATAATAATGATAAATGAAATATAGATCATTCTAAATATATTTGACAAGATAAATGCATACATATTATTTAAGTTAGATGGATAAGATAAACAAGATAAATAGATGTAGATGATCAAGATAAAAAGATATAGATATTTTGATTAAGATTAATTTATATTGTTAAAACAAACTCATATTTGAAAACAAAATATAGGGATTGATGCCAATCCTATAGAATCAATGTTTATTCAGATGAATTGGTTTTGATCCTATTAAAACTGTACAATGTTCTAAGTAGAAACCTAAAGGATGGTTGAGGATAATATTAGTGGGATTAGAAGGATTTAGTATGGTTCAAGACATTTTGATAGAAATGCAAAAATGAAATAAACAGAACATAAGATTAAATAAAATAAACAAATTAACAAACTTACTTTACAAATGATTCAGTCTGGTGATAGTGACTATAGGATAAACTGATCCTTTGCCTCTTGGTGGATATCTGAACTATAGAATGCAATTCTTATCACCAGTATGGGGTTAGCTAAACATTTACAATTTA